>JBBPMO010000010.1:78404-128339 GCA_038090315.1 Xanthoconium stramineum
TCGACTGGAAGCGGCGTTAAAGATGATTTGCGCACCACTTCGTCCGACATTACTAGCAAATTGAATTCTTCTGCGATGGCAGCGATCTTCTCCAGTTCTTCCTTGGAAAAAACTTTGCCAATCGGGTTGTGGGGAGTATTGACGATGATCATTTTGGCTCGAGGGGTGATGGCTCGGCTGTGAATTGGTCAGAGATGATGAAGTAGGGAATGTATAGTGCCTACCGCAATTCGTCAAAGTCGATCGTCCAGTCGCTGCTGCTCGGTCTCTCGCCAGACAGATCGGGATGCAAGGGGACATAGACTGGCTTTCCGCCGTTGAAGGTAACGGAAGGGAGATATTGATCAAAGAAAGGTTCGAACATGATGACCTCGTCGCCATGTTCCAAGAACGCGGTAAACACCGAGTATTGACCTGGTGGGGAATCAATACGGGTCGGCAGACACCGGGTGGAGGACGGCACCTTCGTTAGCGCCACTGGTGACCAGAATCTCTGTCTCGACGTCTAGGGATCTGTTGAAGGAAGATTCGTAAAAGTTTTTGATGGCTTGACGCAAGCGTATGCGTCCTTTGGGGTGGGAGTAGTGGTTGGGCAAAGTCTGCTTGAGCGCCTGATCTGCACCCTCGACGACCCAGCGCGGCGGGGGAAAGTTCATGTACCCCTGGCCAAGGTTGATGCAGTCGGAAGGGAGATTTACGGCGCTGGGAAGGGGTGAGACGGGGGTGAAGGTGAGGGGCGAGAGACGCGCACGCGAAAATTGACCATACGTCCTGGGCCAAGGCGCGTCCCTCGAATAGACGGGAAGAGAAAGGGATGAGGGCAGAGCGATCGCCGTTGGGCTTGGTCATTGTTGTCGTTGGAGGGGTGAGATCAGCTGGGAGTGTCACACCTCAAGTGGTGACAAATCGACCCCACGAGTTCCGAACTATCGAAACGAGCCGAGACCGAACGAGAGACATGGCGCCAACACGGCGGCCATTACCACTATAGAGAGAGGTTCGTACGATCATTACAACCCTCCTTATATCTGCATTTGGCAGTTTGTTCTCACGTTTGTTATTCCGTCTTGTTGGTGTTCCAACTTTTTGTGTTCACTCCATGGCCATGGCTGGGTCCATCGAAGAGTACGTTTACCGCATATACACTCATTTTGTCTTGCTCACAGCGACTCGCAGGTCTGCGCTGTCAGACACACAGCCTTCAACTAATGTCGCCTCTCTAGCCGAGAATGACGAAGAAGAGATTTTCACGTACCCCACAGACGAGGAGGAGGACTTCGTCTACCCTGGCACCTCCGTGGATGCCACTGCACACAAAGATCCCTTGCCAGTTTCTGCAGGTACACCAGAACGCCCTATGGAATCTGATCTGCCTCTAGATTCTGCTGTCGAATCAGATACCGTGGCCGAGACTGCCCCAAGCTTCCTTTCGTCTCCACCTCAAGCCCAGGCTTCATCCCATCCATCCCCCGCGCAGCTCGAGGCCCTGTCTGCTGCCGCTTCTCAAGGTGACCTCGTCCTGCTGAAAAAGCTCTTTGCTACTGCGCTTCAGGGTGGAGCTCTTGAAGCGTTCGCACTCGCAAACGATGCTTCTTCGCGCACGGGCTTCACCGCACTTCATGCCGCTGCTAGTCGCGGATATCTCGACATCGTCAAGTGGCGTGAGTATTAAGCGCTTTTGAACCATGCATAGCCTTATTGATCGTGTTTTGCCAGTCGTTGAAGACTGTGGTGCGATGCCCGACTTGGAAGATCGCGAAGGAGAGGTGAGTACGCCTTCGTCCGTTCAGTGTATCCTTCTCTGACCCTGTGTAGACTGCATTACACAAAGCCGCGTTACATGGCCATATGCTAATCATTCAGTATCTGTTGGCAAACAAGGCGGATGTTCACGCACGCGATGCAGATGGTTGGACTGCGCTGCACAACGCTTGCTCAAAGGTGAGCCATCTTTCAGACCACTCACAGGGGACTCACCATTTCTCTAGGGATATCTCGATATTGTACGGTGGCTTTGTGAAAGCGGAGGCGCCGCGACTGAAGTGGGCAGGGTACGGGGCGTCGACCTTCGCAATAAAGGTGGTTGGACTCCTCTCAGTAAGTCATTTCCCACTCTCGTCCCTCTTGTACTCAGTAATACCTTCCCAGTGAATGCCGCTTCGAAAGGGCATCTTCCGGTTGTCATGTATCTATTGTCAAAACAAGCCGCAGATCCACTAGTACGAAACAACTGGGGCGAGACAGCGTATGACGTCGCCGCTTCCGTATTCGAGGTGTGGATTTGCGAGGTATATGACACACATCTTTCGTGGTTTACTGTCTCATGCAATCCGTCAGATCTTGCAAAGAGCCGAGACTGAGCGATGGCGCCGTACAACCGCGCCGTACAACCCGTTGCGTGTGCACACCACCGTACCCTTGGTTTTGTACGAGAATCAACGTCTTGATACTCGTTTGAAGACGCTTGCAGTTTCAGGGGGACGCCCTAGGTTTTCCGCATCGGGACTTGGAGGCCGTGGTCGTCCTGCGCCTTTTGAGCTGAAGCTCCCCTCTCCCGATGAGGACACTGGTGCAAAACTGGTGGCTTCGTGGCGCGGTGATGTGCAGCTTCCTCTTGCATCTGACCCATATATGTTGCCAAACAATTCCCGTCGGGACATTCCCGTATTAGAAGGCGCAGAGCGAAGTCATTTCTGGCTGTGAGTATATCAGCTTCTGGTTAAATACTCATATGACAACTGGTGTAACAGATCTGATTGGGTCATCGATGACACTCATCCTAGAGTGAGTCCCGATGGTGGGTGGCAGTATGCGCAGAGCTTTAGCACTCCGGATGAAGTCTGGTTCCCCGAGCCCCCACCACAGCTTATACGCCTTTTGTCTGGAACTGGGGTCGTAACAACCGGTTTGGCTTCCCCGTCAAGAAGTTACGGACGCGGAAGCAGCAGTAGTTCCTCATCTTCTGTACCCTCCCCTACGAACACATGGGTACGTCGCAGACGCTGGGTCCGTGTCATGCGTCGTAGACTTTTCCCTCCTCTCCCGTTCATGGAACCTGATGGTGCAATGTACGATCTTGCCCATGATGGATCTCTGATTCCACACATAAGTGATGGCGAGCGTGAACAAGGGGATGGAGAAGGCCAAGAACTAGGGCCAATGCGTCCCAACCGACTATCTTCTGCGCAAGACTACGTAGCGCGTGCACGCTACCTCGTTGGAAACCGGTCGGAGAGCAACGACGACGCTCAGTCTGTCATTGAAATTCGTCGTGCTATCGCGAAACTCGAACGGGCGACAAGCGAACTCCGACAGGGAATTCTGAGTAAGTATCGCGCGGTGACCACTTAATCTCGCTCATGCATTCAACAGGTGACGACGACCGGGAACGCAAAATACAAGCTGAAGTCTTGTTAAATGCATATAGCAGAGAGCTAGAGCGATGTAGACTTTCCGCGGGCGCTCAAGGTCTACTGAACTCCAGCTCAGACGACGAATTTAATGATGATGATCATGATGGCGATGACGACGACAACGATGAAGTTTTCCGCTATCCCGGGTACTCTCCTCTCACGATCCATACGCCTTCTGTCAGGTCCGGATCAACCGAGCACTCTTCCCGTCCCGTGATCGCTCGAGATCTTACGCCTGATTTGTCCCAAGCACCGGAGTTTCGAGTTCCCACTCGTGAAGCTCCCCAGAAGATGACCCTTTCACCTCATGCACGTTGGGAGCGGGATGATGCGGTACAGGCGTGCAACGATTGCCAACGCCGCTTTGGTTTTATTCTTAGAAGAGTGAGTCTCATTATCGTCTACTCATCGCTAGATTCTGAACAATTGTTCATTTCATTGAATCTTTCTAGCATGTGAGTACCTCTGAGTCACGACGAATGAAATTTGCCCAACCTCCATTTATAGCACTGTCGAAGATGTGGTCGCATATTCTGCGACCGGTGTTCATGCCACAGGGTTCTCCTCGCACCATCTGAGATTGTACAAGACCCAACCTCTCCGGTAACCACCGCAGCATCTTCGTCCCAACGTGTTTGCCAGTCTTGCTTCGATCAACGGAATGCAAGTACCCCTGCAAGGGCATCTTCTGCCGTAGAACGCATCGTAGTTGATCGGGGAAGGTTAATGGCACCTGGTCAGATCTCGCGGCAGAATTCTAGCTCACAATTGAGCGACCTCGCAGAGTAAGTCACAAAGCTTTCTTTAATTGACAGTTGGCTTAGGTCCCCTAGCTGTCCTGTTTGCGGAACTAATCTTTCGACTTTCAAGAATCCGGGGGATCAGGAAGCCCACGTGAAGAGTTGCCTGGATGGTGGAACTCTCGCGTCTCCCCAGACAGTCAAGTACCTTGTGTATGAACTCCCAGCTGAAAGTGCCTTGGTTGGGGTTGAATGTGAGTCATTCGCAGTTGATTTTCGGTTCTCCACTTATATCACCCAGGCGTCATCTGTCTAGAAGAATTCGCCAAGGGCTCTGCAGTTGCACGACTGAGCTGCTTCTGTAGTTTCCACAACGGTGAGAATTATCCGTGGCCTTCATGAGAACACAACTCATGTCGGACTCCAGCATGCTTGTCGTCTTGGTTGCAACGTGGGCGCACCTGTCCTGTTCATACACGCTGACGCATGGGGAGGATACACCTCCCCTGATTACAACCACGGCGTACATTAACGTGGAGTACGAGCTATGGATACATAATAATACATGCTACTGTCAATCAGGATCTCGCGGTTCGTAGAAAGTACTGTAGCGTATGCGGCTCCCGTCCACACGTATGACATTTGACAAGTCTTCCATGTCTGGGGGAATGATATTTTGGCCCTTGATGCCATCGTCTTGATCATCCTCGAACCAACTTGAAGGGTCGTCATCTGAATCATCCTCGTCCATATCTTCAAGGTCAGAGTCAGTCGGTTTATAGTTCCTACAAATCTCGGCCTCAGATTGATCTTCTGACAATGAATGCAAGCGAATACTGACATGAACGCCCATATACGGGCATCCATTTCCTGCCTGGACAACGTTTCCCCTTTGACCGGTAAGCCAATACGTCTTTTCCTGTCATCTGAGCGTTGTTGTCTCTCCAGGTCAATGGCATGTGCACGCCGCTCCAGCTCCACTGCCTCTTGCAGACTGAGAGACCCAACTTGGCGACTTGCATTACCGGACGCCAACGGGGCCTAGCATAGCATGATGCACATGAGTCGCCGGGTCAGGTCAAATTGTTGCATGGACGTACATATCGGGACAATGCCCGCTGTTTAGCGTCGATGACGCGAGGCTCATGCTGTACGTCGACAGGCATTATCTCGTCCGAGCTGATGTTCGCGTTCTTGAGACCTTTGCGAATGTCTTCGACGCCTTCGAGCTCTAGCAGTCGAGCTTCTATAGTTGTCTGCTCGACGGTCAGTCGCTGTACGAGGGAAGAAGTAGAAACGATCCTGGAGCCGAATCAGCCGAAGGTACCTTACAGAAAAATGGACCTACGATGAAGAAAGAACCCTTTCGTTGCGATCGTGCTGGTCGTGCAATTCCCTCGCGGACATCTCTGCAATGGGTTTCGGCTTTGGTTTTGGTGTCGCCCTGAAGCCTGGTGGTATTGTTGCTGACCTTTTGGCGCGGGTTGGAGAGGACGGAGACTGGGGACTGCCAGCTCTTGCGGGACCCATGACTGTGAAGGGCGTTGGAGCGGGATAAGAGTTATGAGGGTGTTATGACAGGTGATGTCGGGCAGGCATCGGCCCTTTATACCGATCTCAAACTACCGCTTTCGGACAGCGGTCTGAACTCGTGCTCACGGCCGGGATCGTGTCTCGACTACGAATACAAAAGTATAAGGAAATAATGGTACAATTGACCTTTCACAATACAGCTGCCCATTTCATCAGAGCAAATCCCGCTTACATGAACATATCGCCCTGAGAAAACATTAACATCACGAACAGACGCAGTAGCAAAATGTCATACCGCTCCTGGAGGCATGAATTCATCGTTGTCAGGTTCTCCTGTGTTATACCCGCCCCTGCGCGGCCTTCCACCGAATGCGGGTCTCAGAGGGTTGTTAGGGTCCGGCCCTACAGGGTCGAAACGAGCCCCTGGAGGTGCCCCCATGGGGGGTAGGTACCCGTTGCCACCCCATGGGCCTCTGAATTCGTCTGGTCTGCGGTCCCATCTCCGGGCGTCGAAGATAGGGCTATCTGGTCCAACAAACATCCCGTCACCTCTGTGAGGGGGAAACAAGGATGGGGGCGTAAATGTATCGGCTCCGAAAGGATCTAGATCCCTTCTTCCGATCTCCAACGGATTGTACAGGCGTTGGCCGGGAGGAAAATGATACGGCATGTCCGAAAGAAAAGGAGGTGTGACAGGTCTCGGACGAGGGACCGGAGCAGCCTGCGGGGGATTGACGGCTGTTGCACTTGTGGAGACCTCTTCGGTCTCTTCCATATAACCTTCCTTTCTGAGTCCCGGGACGAGCTTCTGTACAATTTTGAGCTTCAATTGTGAAACAAAGTCCGCGATGCGATTCGAGGATATGAAGCCGTGGACGAGGGGCAGTGCGTCCGCTTTGGACGCATCGTAGGGATAGAATGAAGGCGAGGTGAAGTCATTGGTAGATATATCCAACGATGCAGATTTTTCGCTCTGAAACGTTGTCAAGGAACATACATGCAAGTGTGATAATGTCATACTTCGAGGGCGATAGCGTTGATCAGAGTCCGCTGACCGAGTCTGATGATCTTCACAAGAAACTCGAGGCTGCTCTGCTCATGTCTATATCTCACAGAGTGGTCCGTCAGTCCCCCTGTGTTCCAGTCTTCAGGAAAGACGTTGTTTTGGAAGGTTCTCGCTGATGATGAGTCGTCGATCGCAATCAGGCGGAACCCGAGGGTAGTGAATACCGTATGAACAAGGGCTGCTAGACCATCGTGGGGGGAAGCGAGACACCTGTTAGACGGAGGAAGGATGGTCACAAGCTGCGTAGTGAGTGCAGCTGGGTCGAGAATATTGCTTGCCATGAGGTGAGAGGGATAACCGGGATGACGCAACACTTTGTTTTACGTAATACGTCGCTTAGTCAACGACTTGTGATCCTAACAAGACTAAACAACAACACCCTCGTTTGTGCCACTACATTGCTTGTCTTCGTTCTTCCATTTTTTCCTATCCATGGCACGCAGGGAGCGGTCGTATTCTCCAGACAGCTCAAACAAAAGGGTAAGACCTTCTCACCGTTCACCTCGGTCCCCTTCGCCGACTAGGCGGAATACCCAAAGACCCAGCAGGAGATATGACGACGAGAGGGACAGAGACCGGGACAGGGAAAGAGATAGAGATAGAGACAGGGACAGGGACAGGGACAGGGACAGAGACAGGGCAAGGGAAAGAGATAGAGAACGTTACCGGGATGATCGCTACCGGGATGACCGACGTAGAGATGGACACCGGGGTGACAGGAGAGAGGACCGACGTGACGACAGGCGGTCCTCTCGCTCACCTGGTCGCAGGGACCGTGATCGTCGACCTCTTTCGCCAGTCGCAGCAAAGACCACTCCCGAGGCTATATCCACGCCTCCTCCGGCACCAGAGGACGAAAAACTGAAGGCTAAGCGAGCAAAACTCGAGGCTTGGAAGAAGGAGCGAGAGGCTAAAAAGGCGCTGGATGAAGCAAAAGCAAAAGCTATGGCTCTCGCTGGCAAATCTGCACCAGGTTAGTATTAATCATTGTATCGTCGCTCTGATCAGATTTCACATCACTTGATCTTGCCCTGTAGCACCACCGACTCCGACGCCCGCGAAACCCGGGGCGTCACTGAACCGCGCAGCATTGACTGGCCTTGGCCTGAAAGGTCTCCCATTAAAACCAGAAGTTTTGAAAGCGTCGAAAACCGCCGCGGCTGTGATGGACGACTCTGTGGAGACCAAGCGCAAGCTAGAAACTCTTGGTGACATGCCTGCTGTCGATATGACCATGGCTGATGGAGAGGCCAGTGTTGGTGACCTTGAAGTTGACGACGATGACGAGGAAGCAAATCGCATGGACCAGGCACTAAAGAACAAAGCTGCAGACGCTATGGAAGAAGATGAGGAGCTAGACCCTCTTGATGCCTTCATGAGCGGTGTAAAAGAGGAGGTACAGAAAGTCAACGAGGAAGATATGCTGAAAATGCATGTCGACCGCGGCGCTTCTCGCATTCGGCTCGACGAGCGTATGGCTGAAGAGGGCGGTGAAGACATTGTGGAACCGGTCGTCGAAGACGAGCTCGACGCTACCGAATTGAACCCAGAGGACATCTTGGCGTTGGCTGCAAAGAAGGCAAGAAAGAAGGACATTGCCGCTGTCGACCACTCTCGCATGAAGTACGAGCCTTTCAGAAAGGAATTTTATGTACCTCCGCCAGACATTGCCGCTATGACAGACGAAGAAGCTGATCTCTTACGACTCGAGCTAGATGGCATCAAGATTCGCGGTGTCGATTGCCCTCGACCTGTTACAAAATGGAGCCACTTCGGTCTCCCTGCGAGCTGGTACGTGGTTGTTTACCTTGTGGGTATGCCTTAACTTACTTTGCATAGTTTGGATGTTATCAAAAGACTCAACTATACTGCACCTACCGCTATTCAGGCGCAAGCTATACCTGCGATCATGTCAGGGAGAGACGTTATTGGAGTTGCCAAGACAGGTTCTGGCAAGACTATTGCATTCCTTCTACCTCTCTTCCGACACATCAAAGACCAACGACCGCTTGAGCAAATGGAAGGGCCTTTGGCGATAGTGATGACTCCCACGCGCGAGCTTGCTGTGCAAATTCATCGGGAGTGCAAACCGTTTTTGAGAGTGATGAACCTACGGGTACGCCAATACCTTTCCCTCACTCTCCTTCACGTACTTATGGCTGCGACTTTTAGGCCGTCTGCGCATACGGTGGATCTCCGATCAAAGACCAGATCGCTGAGCTCAAGAAGGGCGCAGAAATAATCGTCTGCACCCCGGGACGCATGATAGACCTTTTGACAGCCAATTCTGGTCGTGTAACGAACCTGAAGCGGGTCACCTATGTGGTGCTTGACGAAGCGGATAGAATGTTCGATATGGGTTTTGAACCGCAGGTGATGAAGATTATCAACAACATTCGGCCAGATCGTCAAACTGTCCTCTTTTCTGCCACCTTCCCGAAACAAATGGACTCTCTCGCCCGAAAGATCCTACACAAGCCCCTTGAAATTACAGTCGGCGGTCGCTCAGTTGTTGCTGCCGAAATCGAACAGCTTGTGGAAGTTCGCGCGGAGGAAACCAAGTTCAACCGACTCTTGGAAATTCTTGGACAAATGTACAACGAAGATCCAGAATGCAGGACGCTTATCTTTGTGGATCGACAAGAAGCTGCTGACAACTTGTTACGTGACCTCATGCGAAAGGGCTACTTATGCATGTCCCTTCATGGAGGCAAGGATCAGGTAGATCGCGACTCGACGATTGCCGATTTCAAGTCTGGTGTAGTTCCCATCGTGATCGCCACATCCGTTGCTGCTCGTGGACTGGACGTCAAACAGCTGAAACTCGTCATAAACTTCGATGCCCCCAATCACATGGAGGACTACGTGCATCGCGCTGGTCGGACAGGACGTGCCGGAAACAAGGGCACGTGTGTCACGTTCATCACCCCCGAGCAAGAGAGGTACTCGGTCGATATATATCGCGCTCTGAAAGCCAGTAATGCAGCGACGCCCAAAGAACTCGAAGAACTTGCCAATGGTATGTCTGTGAGCTTTCTATGTTAGTTTATTATTAACTAGGAATGTTTGTGTAGGCTTTTTGGAGAAAGTCAAAAGCGGGAAAGCGCAAGTGGCTGGATCTGGGTTTGGTGGCAAGGGCCTGGATCGACTGGATAAGGAACGAGAGGCCAAGGATCGTGCCGAACGTAAAGCGTACGGCGAGCCGGAAGAGGAGAAGACGGAAGAAACTCAGAAGGCATCAAGTGGCGCTGCTGGCGGCGACGACATGACTTTCGGCAACTTCAAGGTAGAAATCAGACGTGGCCCAGCGCCAGACTCGTCCAAGGGCGTTCTGGGCATAGCTGGAGCCGCTGTTGCTGCACGGCGACTTGCGCACGCGAAAGAGGAGGAGAAGATACAAGCACAGATCAAGACAGCTCAAGAGGCTGCTAATCGCGCTGGCAAGGACTCGCCTGCTCAAAAGCAAGCTCTCAGTGTGGTTGCCAAGCTCAACGCGCAGCTGAAAGCCATGAAGCTTGTCCTTCAGTCTCAGATTCAGCACGAGGAGAGCGGAGGTCGAAAAGTGAACCCAGACTCGACCGACTTCCATGCGATCATACCCATCAACGACTACCCTCAAAAAGCGAGATGGCGTGTTACGAACAAGGAGACCATGGTCCAGGTATGTCTCAGTCCTCACAACCGTATCAGACCTTACAGACATATTTGTGATAGCTTATCGATATGACTGGGGCTTCAGTCACCAACAAGGGTAAGTGACGTAACGGCTGGTAGAACTGATGATCACTGGACCTGACACATGATGTGTGAACAGGCATCTATTATGAAACCGGCAAGGAGCCACCACCAGAAGGTCCCCCGAAACTCCATTTACTTGTTGAGTCGAATGAAGAATATAGAGTACGTCTGATCTGTGGATTCGGGGTGGCACGTTAGTTGACAGCTGGTCTCCACAGGTCGAGCAAGCAGTGAGAGAGATTAAGCGCCTGCTTATCGAGGCATCTGCTGCTGCACTGCAGGCGGAGATGAGAAATCCAAGTGCAGTGGCGGGACGGTACAGTGTTGTGTAGCAGCTTTATGGAGGTACTATGGATATTTCCTTTTTTGGTAATGTAAATGATCCATACATCGTCATGAGTGTTCAGTCATATCACGGCCGGTGCAGTCTTAAACGACCGCCACACAGGATGAATTCCCCCACCCAATTCCCACCTACTTCTCACCGCTGAGCGCAATGCCGGTTGATACTGTTTCCATCGCATCGTCCGACCACACACATGTCAGTGATAACAAAAGGCGTACTCTTGCTGGCGAAGAACGGCCCGCCGTCGCAGACGATAAAACAGAGGGAATGGGTGTCTGGGAACATAGTCCCAACAATCCTCGAAACTGGCCTTCGTCGAAGAAGTGGATCGCGACGTCTCTAGTCATTATTCACCCCCCATTCTCCATTCACCTCTCATCCAATTCTCACAGGTCTCCTTCTACACGTTGGTTATTCCTCTCGCCAGTTCCATGATGGCTCCTGGTCTCCCGGACCTTGCTTTGAAATATGACATCAAGGACCCTACAATCCTTGCATTGGCATTCAGTATCTTCCTTTTGTCCTTTGCCATTGGCCCTCTGTTCTTGAGTCCTTTATCCGAGATGTACGGTCGCGCTTGGGTATATCCTTACGTCCTTCAACACATTCCTCTCTTGACAACAATTAGGTGCTGCACATCTCAAACCTTACGTTTCTATGTTTCAACCTGGGATGTGCTCTGGCACCAACTACCAATTCTTTTATTGCTTTTCGCTTTCTCGGTGCGTCTCCACTCCAGCTCATCCACCAGGCCTCAGCTGAGGCTATGTAGGTGGCTTTGCTGGGGGTGCCCCAATCACCTGCGGTGGAGGGGTAATCAGCGACCTCTTCGCAGAGAGGGATCGTGCATCCGCCATGGCATTATATTGCCTTGGCCCTCTGATCGGTAATCCCTTTCTCACTACACTTTCATGACTCATACTCGCGTCTAGGCCCAGCAATTGGACCTGTCATGGGTGGGTTTATTTCTGAGACGGTCGGCATCCAATACGTTTTCTATGTGATTGTCGCCTTGTGTGGCGTTGCTTCTATCTTTGCAATTCCCCTGCTTAGGGAGACGTATGCACCCGTGATCCGCAGGCGACTTCTTGCATGCGGCGAAGACCTGGAGAAAGTTGAACCCACAGACGCCGAAATGGAGGACAAATGGGCCTATATCTGGCTTAACTTGAAACGACCGATAATCCTCCTCACTCGAAGCTTTATTTGTTTCATTCTTAGCTTATATATGGCTCTGTGAGTCGCCAATTTTGATCCTGTGAAAGGAACTAATCGAACTTCTCCTAGGACATATGGTCAGTAACCACGAAATGAAATTTGTTGTTGAAGGAGACTGATTCCTTTGTCGACCAGGCATCTATTACTTGATGTTCGCTACATTCCCAGGTACGTCTGGGCCAGTCTTTATGGCCAATCCTAGCGGTTCCGAACGATTTTTCAGAGCTGTTCGCTACGGTGTACCACTTCAGCACTGGCATCGCTGGTTTGGCATACCTCGGCGTTGGATTGGGTTTCGCTGCAGCCGCCATATTCGGCGCTAAGATTTCAGAACAAATATACCATCGGGTATGCACTCGCTTTCTGTTGAGGTCTTTGACTCAACCATCACTAAGTTGGCAGCGAAAAACGGAGGACAAGGAAAACCTGAGATGCGCATTCCGGCACTCATACTCGGCTCATTCTTCGTCCCTATCGGATTGTTGTAAGTGGGTACTTCCAACGATTCACCCACATGTTTATTGGCCCCTAGCTGGTACGGTTGGTCAGCGCAAGCCAGGCTTCACTGGATCATGCCTATCATCGGGACTACCATCTATGGCTTCGGGCTGATGACTGTATTGTGCGTCTTTCCGATGTCCTGGCTGTAAAACGCGTGTTTTAAAACTGGGGGTGATCGCAGCCTCCCAATCCAGCTGTACCTCGTCGACACCTTTACGTACTCTGCCAGTGCGCTAGCGGCCGCTTCCGTGCGTTCCTCCGCGTTCTGATTCACGAACGAGGCCTTGACGAACTTTTCAGGTGTTCCGTTCCCTCCTCGGGTTTGCGTTCCCACTATTTGGAGCACAGACGTATGCGAAGCTCGGTTATGGTGGCGGGAACTCGCTGCTCGCGGGACTCGCCATCGTGATTGGCATTCCATTCCCGGTGTGGATTTATTATTATGGCGAACGTATGCGTGCTCGCAGTTCGCTGAACCGCTGACGAACTCGTGGTGTTCTGGCCCCGTGCTGCTGGATCTCTTCACAATGTGACTGACTTGGATGCCTACATGATTTTTACGCATTTACGAATGAGGGAACTATACCTATCTATCTCTTTGATAGCAACGCATCAATACCCTTGCCACACACCTTGCAAGATTAATTGTATGCTAGTCAATCGAGCTCATGTTACAAAGATCCGCGGACGGATTGATGTGTGGTTACCGAGACAGGCCGAAACCCCGTTGTTTGTGGGCTGTGCTGCTACTCAGTCCATGACCGTTCATGCCCGCATCGCGCACTCTTTTCTCCACTTCATTCACCTTGCCTTCGACTTCGCGCACTGTCCCATCGATCCACTGCAAACTTTCCAGATGGGTACTCAGGATCTGCGAGATTTGTATCATTGGATCTTCACTGCCATGAGAAGACCCGTTGGCAGACGGCGTCACGGAAAGGGCATTGACCGAATCGATCATTTGAGTAAGAGACCCCGAAAGGTCATCGAGGTGTGAATGCAGCTCGGTCGCGAGGACATAACTGATAAAGGAAGGGGACGTCAGCAGCATTGTCGGCAAGGGAAATCGACACACTTTTTATCACGTTCTGTGTCCGCAGGACCCGTATCGAACGCACGGAAGCTGCCCCCCTGTCCACCTAACACTTCCCCAACAGAACGTTCGTAGGCATCCATGGTCGACGAGAGGTCTTTTTGTTGTTGTTCTATGTGGTCGAGTGCCTGCTCGATGTCGGTCTGCTCGCGCTCGACAGCCAAAACATGGCTGTATATCGCAGCCAGCTGCACGCAGGACTCAGAACCTAATCGTGGTCGTCCAACTGGAGTTTGTACTTACGTTGTTCCCATTTTCCATCAAGGCGCGGTCCCACACTGCGACTTCACCGGCAAACTTGTTGAATTCGCGGACATGGCTGTCAAGGTCAGTTGTCCACTTGTTGACGATCTCTTCAATCGTCTTGCCCCTCAGGACGGAGGGAGGAGGGACGGAGATTGCAGTGGTGAGAGGAGCGGCTATCGGCATTGAGTGGGTGTAGTATGTGCCGAGGCATGCGGCTTACCATCCTTGGGTTTATCTGCATCCTTTTGTGGCAAGAGGGACGCGCCCAGAGTTGCTGTGAAATTTCGATGAGCGTGCGGCAGCGTGCATGCAGCCACGACTGACTTGATGGTGCTGCAGGTAGAGCGGAAGCTGGTGTTTGTGGTTTTGCACCAAATATATTTGGAGTGAGTGCTACAGGGGGATCAGCTTGTCGTGTTGGTGGTGGGCGGGTGGACTGACTTGTCGAGTTAAACAAGGACATTCTCGTCGTCGCCTGTCACGACGCGTACAACAACTCGCATCCACGCGCGTCGGAGTTTAAATAAATCATATTAGGACAAGCCCCTAATCCTTCTCCTGCTGTGAAGGCGGTCGACCGAGCGATATCTGCAACTGCGACGCCATCTTTACAATATCTTTTTCCAACTCTGCGATCCTAGTTTTCCTGTGCATTGGAAATCAGCTTAGTTCACCCGTTCGAGCATCGGACCTACTCGGTAGTAGACCGCTCCCCCAACTCAAACGCTTGCGAAACACCAAGCGACCGCGAATTGTCAGATACGAGTTTCCTTCGTCGCTCTTCCTTTGCCGCGACATCCTTCAAGCTTGGCATGATGCGCTCGTACTCCCGCTTTAGCTAAGTCAAGGCAGTCAGTACCAAACTTGGACAAACGTTGTTCCTCACTCACCAAGGTAGTCCTCGCCTTCAAGGACCCCTCGTCAAACTTGCCCGCACCAGTGATCTCCCCTTTCATCCTTGCCAGCTCCTCGAACCATTTCGTCTCACATTCACTCAGTTCGGGTGACGCGCCATTCATCAGCGCCTGCAAAATCCTGTCCGCTCTCCCCATCAACTCCTTGTGCTTTCCCTTCATCCTCTCCAACCTGCCCGTAATCCCTTCCCCTTTCTCCCCTTGTATATCTCTCACTCTCTCCATCAACAGTTCGACGATGCGGAGCATTTCCCCGCACTTCTCCTGCATTCTCACAAATTCTTCCTTCTGCAATTCAAGCCTATCCTCGACGCGTCTGTGGGCTAGTAGTACTGTCCTTGTGTGTGTCGTTATCGATGTCACTTGCGTCCCAAGGAAACGAAGTGTATCAGGCGTGAGCATGAATTCCCGTGCTGAGGTGCCGGAAGACAGCCGGGCAAGCGAAGGGTGGCGCGTTAATATATCTGGTGGTGTAAATGGTTCCGTGCCGAGCAGAGAGATGTATGCAGGAGGTCCATCCATTGGAGTAAGCAAGTCGCTATGCACAAACGTCGCAGGTGCAGTGAGCTCTGTGGATGTAGGCACCACTGATGGCCCGGGTGAGGAAACATCATCGGCATCGGCGAGGGTCGTTCGGAGGTTCAGCGGGAAGGACGCAATTCGGAAGACAGAAGTTAGAATGAGAATACTATATGAGAGGTAAACGTCATTGGGCACGCATAGGGCCATCACCGGGTTAGAGCACCTGGAAAGAAATATGAACAGAAACGCAGGGGGTATATTTCGTGATTACACTTACTGTCGCTGAACCGAAAATGTACTCAGAATAGGGGATACATGTGTCCCCACGGACTTTTCGAGCACATCACCCAATGCTGTTCCGTCGTCGTCGTCGTCTACACGCAGAGCCGTCACTAGACTACGAAGCAAGTCTCCGAATTCGAGTGAGTGAACGCCAAAGGCGTGATAGATATAGAGAGTATCGTCATGTATTGGGTCGGCGAGAATGACGGGATAGTTTGCTTGCAACAAATCCAATAGCGAGTCGTTTGACGATGATGGTGTTTTCAGCATGGAAATAACACCCAGGTCGATCGTCTCGTATACAGCGAACATGGGAAGCTCGCCGGCCCTTTCCTATAACCAGAAATCAGCCTCCCCACAGGGACAACAAGGAGAAGATAAAAACTCACTTGTCTGCTCTCCCATCGAGCTTCAACTTTCTCGACATCCAGGTAAACATCTACTTTCCCATCTTGATAAGTGACGACAATGATCCCGAGTCTCTCGGTCTCCCCCTCATGTTCCTCCTCCCCGTCATCGGTGAAAGCCATATAAGCAATGTCGGTTGCATCTCCCCCTTCGCTACCCTCCAGTATACGTGGAGAGGGTTGAAGGAGGAATGGGCCCTGTCTCAAAGGCTGGCTTTTAATAGTGTTGGGAGGGTGCATAGGTATTGACCGTGATACAGCAGAGATCGCTGTACCTGGAGGAAGTTGCTTGATAAGCGTAGAAACGTATTTATGTTGATAATCATAAAGGGTCGTGAGGTTAGACGTAGATGCTAACGAGTCTTCTGACAGAAATTCTTTTTTTGCGGTGATGAAGCATTCGAGCGCCCGAACGAATGAAGACGGAACTGAACTAGATTTGATCGTGATCAGCGTACATGAACACGATGAAAAGTGCAGCTACGATACTCACGCGTTGCGGGGCATGTAGGGACAGATGGCATAGATGTCTCCTGAGCGAGTCAAGGCATAAACAGTCAAAGGGCCCCAATCAGCTCTCCCCTTTCCGAGAGTGAAAGACGTAACCTCGCGTTCTGCAGGATCTTGCGCTAGGAATGACCCTGATTTTTTATCCGGGAGGAAAGAGAGCACCTGTTGGGGTTCCTCTGAGTCGACCGAAATGTCGTACTCCCTAAGAGTAGTAGTCAGCTGGTTCGAAGCAGTGTAACAACAATAGCTTGCCTAAGTTTTCCCTCTACGGTCATGACCATGAGCGTTGATCCAGCCTCTCCCCACGGGTGCCAGTCGATTTTGGCAACGGGCACTGAGGATGTCGTCCCATGATAGAATTGTCCCACCTGGACTGCCCTGTAGTGACGGTGAACGCAAGCTATGACAAAGAAAGAAGGACGCATACTTGCAATCGATGGATGAGGAGACAACCTTTGTATAACCAACACGGGGCAAAACGAGTACCGCAACCTGGTGAGCACCTGCAACGGCAAGAAGCTTGCCACTCGGGTTCAGTGCGAGTTGGCGAATTTGAAAGTCGACAGTGGGGACATGGAGAACCTGGTATTGATGTTTACATGTCTAGCCTGACCAAGTGCGCACTTCTACATACCTTGTAGGACTTGCCTGCCTCGCGACCTAGCTTGGCATCCCAAAGGGACGTCATCCTGAGTTCTGAGCCCGCGGCGACAATGAGATCTGCATCTCTCAGAGCCATGAGCTGGCGGCGACCCGAGAGGGCATAACTGTGGTCGGAATGAGCGAGGGTCTTGGTCGAGAGCTCGAGGGGCTGCTCCGAGTCCGCAAGGGACTTGTCTTTCCCCGGTTGAGGATGAGCTGGGGGCCGAAAAATAGGATGAGCATCAAGTAAGGTGTGCCAATCATCCTGCGCGATGGCGTCCGCTGTGTCCATTGAAGTTGTGGTTGTGGTGGTCGACGATGAGCACGGCGAGCCAGCTCGTCGTCGCGTCTGGCTTGGTTCGGCTCGTCTTTCTCACGGACGCGACGCTGGCTTGCGCGTACGATCAGTCTTGCTCACTCACCACAATGACTTCCATCGGTACAGGCTACGATCTTTCAGCGAGCACTTACTCACCAGACGGTCGCATATTTCAGGTGCGCGATCATCACATAGCTCCATTTCAGCTCAGACATACGTCACCCAGGTCGAGTATGCTAACAAAGCTGTCGAGAACTCGGGGTATGCGTCTACCCGTTCCTTCATCGATCATACTCATAAATCATGTCATTAGCACGGCGATCGGCCTCAAAGTCAAAGACGGTGTCGTCCTTGCCGTAGAGAAACTCATTCACTCGAAGCTCCTTGTCCCAGGAGCTAATCGACGCATCCAGACAATAGACAGGCATATTGGCATGGCAAGTTCCCCAATCCTCCATCCCTCTACTATCATTGACGATTACATCTAGGCTACCGCAGGGCTCCTTGCAGATGGCCGCAACATCTCGAACAGAGCACGCGGCGAATGTAGCCACGTTCGGAGTACCTTTAGGGAACAGGCCACCGTCAAGGTATGTATAGGCTCACTCACTTGTACTCACTCCTCTGAGCAACACATGGGCTTTAATAGCACGTATCAGATCGCCTGGCGCAGTACGCGCAAATGTATACGCTCTACTCCTCTGTCCGACCATTCGGTATCAGTACCATCTTTGCGGGAGTTGACAAGACCGGTCCATCGCTCTATGTTGTTGAGCCTAGCGGCGTTTGCTTGGTATGTTCTCCCTTGATGCAATGCTCGCATATGCTGATGTGTCAATCAGGGATATCACGGAGCAGCCATTGGCAAGGGACGACAATTGGCCAAGACTGAACTAGAGAAGCTTAAACTCTCAGAGCTCTCTATGCAGGAGGCAGTCATGGAGGCTGCCAGAATGTCTGTTTCTCATCCCTCATCTGCTTCAGTTGCTGATGTTATCCCAGAATATACCTCGTCCATGATGACAACAAAGAGAAAGAATTTGAGCTCGAGATGTCATGGATAGGCAGCGAGTCGAACGGACTGCATGTACCCGTACCGGCCGACCTGCTAGCAGAGGCAGAACGAAAAGCCAAGGAGGCACTAGAAAATTTCGAGTAGTTCCTCATGTCTCTGTAGTGAAACCCATCGCCGAATTCATTCCTGTACTCTGTCATGCCGTTACATTGCTTGAGAAACTGCAGAAGTTATTTCATTGAAACGGCATGTCTATACGATTTGCTCAAGTTCGCGTGCATAAGCCAGGTTCGCTGCAATGAGCTTCTGCTTGGGGATCTCCGTCTGTTCGTCGTTCTTGCGTGCAAATCTGATGAGACCTGCGGTGAGATCGACCTGCCACCCTCGCTACGAAAAATCACTTTAGTAGTGAAGAGGCGACGGGCGCGGACAAGCACACACCTCTTGCGCGAATCTCAAAAGGTCAGATTGGGAAGTAAAGAAGAGGAGCGTAGCAGCATCCTTCAACGGAAGGCTCTCATACGCCGACTCTTCACAACTCGCAATCTCATTTCTGCTCGTCCATCGTAAATATCCGCCATACGCAGGCCTATCGGTCAAGGACGCACCTAATCGTTCCCATGAGACTATCCACGAAGAACTTGTACTCTTCCGCAGGCGCCTCCTCTCTTGCATTCCACACTTTGGAATAACTCCCTTCCATGAGCCATCGCTCGAGGTTGACGGGGTGTGCAATGTAAGGATTAGCACCGATTTCGTCAGCGGGCAGCGGTAGGGACTCGAGCGTCGTGTGGAAGTCTGCGATTCTGTTTTGGGTGAGGAGGCGGATGAGGTTCAGCCCCCGAACGGGAAATTCGCGTTTCGAAGGTGGGAGAGCAGATCTGCCATGGAGAAGAGTGGAAGTGTCAGGAGCAATGTCGAGGAGAATGGACAACCTGACCTAAAGTCGGTGTAAAACGTCTGTAGTTGCGAAAAGTATCTATCGAACGAGGGGACGTCTTTGGCTCGTATACTGCAGATAGCACCGATCTCGAGAATGTCACCTGCAATGTGTACAGTGAGACATGGCGGGCAAGGACGACCTGGGCGACTTACGGGCGACGGTCAAGTCTTGTAAATTTGCCTCGGAGGTTGGGATGAGAAGGCCTGTCTGTATCAAGCCGATCTTGAGGTCGTTTAAAACGTTGTTAATTGTACGACGAAGGTCCCACAACGCACCTTGAGCTGGTCAAGCAGCGCGCCGCATTTCTTGAGATCGGTGGGACGTGCATCAAACGCGCGCTGCAGTTCACGATAGAGGACGCCCAGCTGTCGAGAAGCCATCGCGGACGTTGCTGAGCAAGTTGTTGAAAGACGTCTAGTCGATGACGCGTCTCACTCTGGAACGCGTGTACACTCGACACTGGTAGCTTAGACTATAACTTACATCTTGTCCTTCATCATCATGGATCGCATCGACATGGACAGACTCAAAACTGGCGAGGTCAACCTCGGTGTGCGTATTCGTTCGCTTGCCGGATACTCCTTATCTACATGCACTCTCGCAGACGTCCATCATGGCTGTCCAGTTCGACAAAGGCGTCGTCGTCGGTGCAGACAGTCGCACAACCACCGGAAGCTACATCGTTCGTCACTGTCCTCTGCCTAGCCTTTCCTCTCCTGATACGTTTGCACCACAATCCAGGCCAATCGTGTAACAGACAAGCTCACCCACATCCACGATCGCATATATTGCTGTCGATCAGGGTCAGCAGCGGACACACAGGCCGTAGCTGATATGGTCCATTGGAACTGCCAGCTGCTCACGTACGTTCAACGAGCTCGCTCTCGCTCGCGATTTAACACGCATCTCTGAGAACAGGCAGACGCGCAAGGAGCCTCCCACCGTCGCACTCGCTGCCGCTATGTTTGAGACACTGTGTTACAGAAACAAGGACGCACTCTCTGCTGGGATCATCGTTGCTGGATGGGACAAGGATGTTGGTCCTAGTGTCTACAACATTCCCCTCGGAGGTGGCCTTTTCCGTCAGCCGTGGGCCATTGGCGGTGCGTCGAGCGGCATCGCAGTCATACGTTCTCTGACCAAGGCTTGTTTTGATGCTAGGTTCTGGTTCAACGTACGTATATGGTTACTGCGACGCTACCTATCAAGAGGGATGGGGGAGAGATGAGACCGTCGAATTCGTCAAGAACAGTACGTCTGCCCATGTCTGCCCTTTTGCCAGAGATATTCAATCCCCCTTGCGCAGCACTCGCGCTTGCAATGTCCCGAGACGGCTCATCAGGGGGTGTCATCCGCATGTGTGTCATCACTGAGGAAGGTGTCGAACGGTTGTTTGTACCCGGAGACAAGCTCCCCACGTTCTGGGAGGGCAAGGAGGTGTTATCAGCACCTTTCACGAAAGTCCCCGAGAATGCGCCAGTACCAATGGTTGTAGAATAATTTGTATTGTAAGGTATCAGCCACAACTCTGTCTAAGACTCTTGACACGATGCCACAAGCGGACGGTGACTTCAAGTTTGCTCCATTTTCCACTCCTTTCCAATTTCCCAGCTTTCCGTTGCATCAGCAAAGGCATCGCCTTCCCACATCCTTAGCCTCCACAACGCGATCGCGAGCGCAGCAGTGTCTGCACGTTTCACAGTCTGCTCATTCGACATGAGAAGAAACGCGTGACTGGCTTTCGAATCACCCTTTGCCCTCGTACGGTCCTCTTCATGCGTGGCTCTCACTTTTGAGGTTGGCCTTGTTCCACGGAAATGTCGTTCAATGTCCAGTACTTCCGTGAGCAACTTGTGAAACGTGGCACGGTGTGGTGGAGACGGAAACATGGTAAGGCCATTGTACCAGGGAACGCGTGCGTTGGGCAAAAAGGTCGAAAAAGGTATCTTTGGAGAATGTCCCTCCTCCCGCCCCGATACGTCCTCGGGGGCACTCACACGGTGGAGGCTTGAGAGCGGTGGAAGGGATTTCTTATGCGCAAGGGGGTTTGCAGGGGCATCAGATTCGCTAGACGGGATCTCTGGCTCTCGGGATGGTCGAGGACGCAATTTCGTTCCTGGATCACGGTTGACGGGAGGGACAACGAGGACTGCTACTGCATCGGGAAAAGGTACTATACCCGTCTCGCGCAAGTTTTTGAATTCGGATCGGGTTAGACGTCGGAGAATTGTCGCGTCCGCGTTTGCATCAAGTTCGATTCGCCCTCGGTTCCCTTTCAGAACATTAATCAGCACTTCTAGTTCTTGGAGAACGCGGAGACGCAGGAGATAGCCGATGTGTGCACAAAGGTGTCCGGACAAATATATCTTTTCATTGAAACGGGGAAGCGAGACTAATGATAGGGTGAGCTGGTGCGTTAGAGTCGGAAACGGGACAGCCGACCTGGTGACTTCATGATTTCAACGGCCTCCTTCCAACAGGTTACATACACGGCGGCGCGTGTTTTCTTTCGCTTGTACTTCGGATGCTCGAGTCCATCAGGCATAAGGACCACCGTCGAGGATACATTTTGCGTTGTAGGCAAGCGTAGCACTGCGAGTCTAACAAGAAAATCTGAATGTGAAAACGAGATGAGAAGCATTGGCACACGAGAGTATAGACACGTACCGTTGGGCAGACGCCTGTTGGAGAGTATGCATCGTCTGAACGGGGTAGCCAGCATTCTGACTATTGTGGATCGGTCTCATGGCAGAAAGGTGGAAGAAACAAGCGGTCGCACGTACGGTATGGACTCGACCACCACTCGCGTTCTTGGGTGGTCATCTCCCTCGGAACATCGTGTTCATCATGCACGAGCGGTCCAGAGCCCAGACGGACTCTCGGAGGGAGACGCTTATGTCTTTTGAATGCCCGTTTGTCCGTCACCGGGTTCTCCTCGAGCAGAAACGAGCGCGTCCGCCCGGCGAATTGAAAAGGCGGCGAGTGGCCAGGAATCGGGCGATACAACGACTTTCGCTTGCAAGCACCGACATGGCGCGAGAGGGGGACGTGTTTCGCGTTGGAGGGTATCTCTTGGAGTGCCTTGAGTAGACGCGGTAAGAGACGAGGCATGTTCCGCTCGGCTGACTTTGGTTCCACTTCTCCTCCAGGACTCGACATGTATGTTTTTGGACCGCCAGCGCTACTAGTACTAGCGGTCACATGTCGTGGATTCACAACCGTGACAGCAGGGCACTCTGGACACGTTCTTACTCCAGGACTAAACCAAAGGATACCAATATGAGCTCCAGCGAACCCATCATACCCATCACTCTTGCCGTCATCGGTTGTGGCCAGCGCGGGACGGTACGTATCCATTCGCATCGCCGACCCTTGGAGAACTGACCCGTTCGTCCACAGAGCTATGCCATCTACGCTCTCGATCAACCTCATCAATGCAAAATCGTCGCGATCGCAGAACCCCGCATGAACACCCGCGCACGCTTTGCCAAGACGCATGCGGTCGACGATACCCTCGTCTTCGAGACGTGGCAGGATCTCCTCAAGGCGTCCGCAGAGATGTTCGAGACTGTCGGAAAGCGCCTAGCGGATGCGGTCATCGTCGCCGTGCAAGATCATATGCACAAAGACGTCGTCTTAGCCTTTGCGAAGCAGGGGTATCATATCTTGTGCGAGAAGCCGATGGCGACCAACTTGGGCGATCTTGTGGAGATGGAGAAGGCGATCAGCGAAGCTGGGATTATATTTGGGATGGGACATGGTGCGCATCATTCATCCGAGTGTCAACCAAGGGTTGATCGCGTTCACGTAGTATTGCGTTACTCGCCATACAGCAGGGCAGTCACAGAGGTCGTTCGCTCCGGCCAGCTAGGAGAGCTCGTGAATGCCGTGCATGTCGAGCCCGTTGGTTACTTCCACTTTGCCCATTCGTTTGTCCGGGGTAACTGGGCAAAAGAAGCGGAAAGCTCCTTTTCCCTCATGACCAAGAGCTGCCAGTGAATCTCTACTGTTTTCTAGTTTGATCACTCTCATCCAATGGTGTTACCCAGCGATATCGACATCCTTTGTCACTGGCTGTCCCCAGCCACTCCTACCAGGGTTTCATCGTTCGGATCTCTGCAACATTTCAAGAAGGACAAGAAATCTGTGAATGCTGGGAATGCACTGCGGTGCCTCGAATGTCCCATCGAAAACGAATGTCCATACAGCGCAAAGAAAGGTACGTTACCCTTTGTGCAATAAACATACGCGGTCCCTGACTGTCCGGCAGTATACCTGGATCCCGTGTCTCAGGGGATCACAGGCTGGCCGGCAAGTACCCTGGTAGACGGCATACCCGATATTGAGAACATAACGGACGCATTACACAACGGTCCTTATGGTAAATGCGTCTACGAAAGCGACAACGATGTCTGTGACCATCAAGTAGGTATCTCAACGTATTGCCGTGGTTGTCAGGGGACACTGATCCTGCGCCTGAGGTGGTCAATGTCGAGTTTTCGTCTGGTGCCACAGCCTCCTTGACGATGGTTGCGTACACCTCCCTCATATGTGCACGCCAAACGCGCCTTCATTTCACGCACGGGGAGATCGTCGGTGATATGAGTACGTTTACGGTGACCGATTTCCGAACTGGCAAGCAGACGACACATCACCCTCCCAACGAGGGGGGTGGTCATGGCGGGGGAGACCTCGGCCTTATTCGGACATTTGTCGACGCGGTGCGCTCAGGAGAGCAGTCAGTTCTTGGCGTGTCCGTCGGAGAAATCCTGACGAGTCATTTTACGGTATTCGCTGCGGAGCAGAGTCGGAGGGAAGGCAAAATCGTGGATTGTGCGCAGTATGAGAAGACGGTCTGGGCGGAACTGAGCCAGTGACAGTAGTTAAAGTTTCGATTCAATTTGGGTGTAATCTAACCGTACGGATCTATGGTGGGACCAGGGCGTAAGGTTACCCGAGGACGCTCCGTTTGGCAGACTGTTACAGGGTCAGTTGATTCAGAGCGCAAATGAGCCTTATGAAACAGCCAAACTCCCTTTCGTTGTTCGGTAAGAAAAATAATAATGCCCACTGGCTGGATTGAACAACCGACCTCATCATTACAAGTGACGCGCTCTACCACTGAGCTAAGCGGGCAGTCATTTGGCCGCACTGAGGTGGTTACTTGGAGACTTTGCCTGTGGTTCGGATGATCCCTAGCTGCGTCTCTTTAAGCGAGGGTGCCTTAAGCACCGTCCGCCTGATTTCTTTTTTCTCGTGCTGCACACGAATGAGGTTTAGCTGCGGATCCAAAGTCGACGGAAACTGACATGACTGCGCACCGCAACCACTGACAGGTTAAATACTGGTCAAGCACCGAGGGCTGAGCACCCACGAAACAGTGAAGCGATTCCATGACGAACCAAGAGAAAACACTTGCGCTGCCGGGCGGTCGTACCCTAGCCTATGCCACGTCCGGAAACGCGTCCAGTACGACCGTTCTCCTTTACCTCCATGGCGCCTTTACGATCGGAGAGGTGTCCAGAGTCCCCCATGCCATCGCCTCCAAGGACATCCATCACATCTGCCCCACGCTCCCCGGCTGGGGCAACACGTCTCCCCTGCTCCCGTCTACGCCCTACGTCGACTGTCTCACGGGCGACATGACGGCCCTGCTCGACCACCTCTACCCCGACCGCGGGCGTGATATCCGGCTCTACGTCGCCGGGGGGTCGTTCGGCACCGTCCCGGCGCAGATTCTGTACGGCGCGCCGTACGACAAGTTCCCGTACGGGCGGTGCATCGTCGGGGTGTTGCTCATGGCCGCGCTCACGCCGTTCTACTACCACAAGGACTACGCGCGGCATATGACGTGGAGCGACTACTTGATGCTCGGACCCATCAGCCAGTGGCCCCCGCTCAGGTCCTTCTTCGTCTATCTCATGATATTATCGATCGCGGGAAAAGTGACCACGGTCGAGAACGCGGAGAAGTTTTTGCGCGGGTTTCTGTTTGACAAGATGGACGAGGCGGAGAGGGAAGAGTATGCGCAGTGGCGGGCCAGGGAGGGTATCGCGGAGGGTGAGACGGAGAGAAGGTATGCGGAGAACACCGTGCGCAGCGTGGCAAAGTCTTGGGAAGGTTTCAAGCTCATGTCCTTAGTCCTGCAGTCGGACTGGGGATTCCGGCCAGATGCCTTGAACGAAGAACATTCTCGTCCGTTTGTCATGTTCGTGACGAGTCCAGGGGACAAGCACGCCCCGCAAGCGTGGACAGAGTATCTAGCTGCCTCTTACAAGAACACCCAGGTCAAGACGCTGCGCGGTGGGCACATTTGCGTTTTGTACCACATGAATGATGTTTTGGCAGAATTTTTGAAAGACGTAGAGTAGAATTGGTGTCGCTAAACGAATACAAGTGTTATGGGTGCCGCAAAGCGAGAAAGTTAATACAAAGGGAGGTGTCGCATATAGTCAATGAACGCAAGTAAATGAAAGCACTGTTGGTCAATCATGAAGTTCCAGCTCTCTTCTGATTATCTCTCTAACCTCCCGGATTCCTCCTGCCTCCCGCTTGACTCGCCGGGGACTGCGGGTAAGCAATTGCGCAGCGCTGTCCAGACGCAATTTGGATCCAGGGCTAGGGGGAGGGACTATCTTGCTCCCCGATGGCTTTGTCGGACTCGGGACTTCCTGTTTTGCGGTGCCTTCGGTGGCGTCCGAGGTCGATCCAGCGGGCATTTCGAGCCATTCCTCGCCATTGATATCAAGCGGTCTGAGGAAGAACGGACACAGCGTCGTGAGCAGCTTCAGTGATTCAGAGGCCTCGGACGTCGACATTGGGACGGGAGAGGATTTCACGATGGCAGCCATGACCTCGGCGGCGGGGAGAGCCTTGCGCTTACGAGTAGTCGGAGTTGCAGTCGACCCGACGGGGGATGAGAACAACATCCAAGTACTTTCGGCGACACCACCCAGACGACCGAGCAAGCAACGTCGACGGATCTCTTCCTGACCCAGTTTCTGGATCTGATCTCTGGTCAACTTGCCGCCTGCGACTTCGGCACTCTTGACTTTGACCGGGGTGGATGTCAATGACTTGAGGCGGACGCGATCGTATAGGGCTTGACGCCGGGAGGTGCTTGGAGTGGAAGGTGCAGTCTGGGCATCGGGGCCACGCTGGTGTACGGGTGTTGTGGGGAGTGTGTCAGATCCCTCAGACTGAAGACGTTTACGAGCAGGTGTCTTTGGAGTGAGAAGACCTGCGAGAGGGTTGATGCGCTTATGCCGAGGTGTTTGAAGGAGTGAGGGAGCAGGTTTAGACGGTGAAACGTTGGTAGGGTAGGGTTTCGCAGTGGGAAATGAAACAGGGAAATCGCGAGGTGCGGAGGAAGTTTTTCCAGACTTGGAAGGGGATTTGGAGGGAGAGGTGGGACTAGAAGGCAGGATGTTCGCAAGGGCGGCTGCGCCCTTTGGTGAAGCGGATGCAAGCACTCGGGTGAGGGATGATGGCTGGGTGTGAGCGACGAGTTGGGGCAGGTCTGCCATGGGCACATCCGGGATGGGGGTGGTACCTGAATGATTCTACGCAAAGCAAGATGAGCGGCAAGGGCGAGGGAACGGAGCGAACGACATACGCTGGCCCAGGCGTCGAGCTTTGAGCGGAACTGCGCGCGACGTTTGTCTGTGTCGGCCGTCCATCGTGCGACTGCTGCCATGCCACCGGTCATGCCCTTGTCGATGTCCATCTCGACCTCGATGCCGATACCGTACACAGGGACGCGTTTTGCAGCTGTTTTCGAGTAATGGGAGGTGGGACTGATGACAAAGCCCATCGACCCACGCGTCCAGTCCTTTGGCGGGGGAGCAGCGGGCACGAGGAACGGATTGGAATCGTCCTGGGTGAGCGTGGGGAGGGATGTGGTGTCCCATTCCCAGATCCAGCAGATGCGCTTGAGGTCGTGCTCGTCAAACTTTGTGGTGAACCCGGTGTAGGTGGCGATAGAGAGGTGGTTGAGGACATTGGGAATGATACCAGTCTGTTCTGACGGGGCGACTGCGCAGGTGGCGAGGGCATGGGAGAGAGCGTGCTGGAGAGCGGAGTGTATGTTTTCGAGACGGGCGAGGTGGGAAGGCAATGAACGGAGGGGTTTGCGCGCGGAACGAGGGGGTGTAGGTGGCCTGTGCGGGGTGTGAGCGCGGTGCGGGGAGAGAGACGGGGACGTACGCGAGTCTGCGTCGCTTTGGGGTGGCTTCGTCGTCTGAGCTAGTGCAGACGCGTTTTTTGCGGGGCGACACTCCCAACGAGGCGTACAGCGACATGACGAAGTCAACTTGGAAAATAGCGCGCGTTGTGATCGAGACACGCACACGTGATATTTCCCACGGGTGATACGCCCATATACTTGATTCGATGTGCGCCTCATGGGTCATGCACATGCTTCACCATGGAGGGCCATCCAATGTACGTGTTCTCTCCCCCCTCGCCCGCCCATGGCTCACCCGCTGCGCAGTCGAAACATCCTCATTCAATTATCATGTATGTCGCTTTTATCGTCTCACGTCACTACCTTACACCCAATATAGCCGAGATTGACGCCTTGCTCGTAAAAGAGCGTGAATATGTCGCCCGTATCGACGAATTATCGACAAGCCTTGGCGCTTTCCGCGCAGCCTATACCAGCTCGCAGGAGGACGTAAATCGAAAGTCGGAGGAAGCAGCACGCCTCCTCTCTGAACTCCATGCGTTAAAGGTCTGTCTCCCCCCCTCCCTCTCTTGTCTTCTTATCCCTCCCCCAGGGGCACGAGAAACGTGTTATCTGTCTCTTGGACGGCGATGGGACCATATTCACCTCAGACCTCATCACCCAAGGCCAGGAAGGTGGCCTCAAGGCTGCCAGGCTGCTGACCGAAAATGTGCGCCACCACCTGGCCTCCGAACTCGGTCACGAGAAATTCCACCTCTGGGTCCATCTATTTTACAACAAGCGTGGCCTTCTCGACACCTTTAGTAGAGTCGGCCTCTCCCCCGCCAGACTAAAATTTGATGAGTTCATTATCGGTTTCAATCAAGCAGCAGAGCGCTTCCTCATGGTCGACGTCGGCGGTAGCAAGGAGGCCGCAGACGCTAAAATTAAAGGTCCGTTTGCCTTTTCCGTAGCTCATCTAGCCTCACTCAAAACACGTTCCCCCCCGCAGTTTATCTCGAAGATAATATCCGCCTCCCCCAGACCCACAAAATTATATTCGGAGGTTACACTCCTCCCTTCTTCCTCCGCCTTCGCACACTCATCTCTGTCCTAGGATGCCACGACAACGGTTACGTCAACATCCTTCGCTCAGTCATTACTGAAGGTTTCCGTGACAAACTCATCCTGATGCCTAGTTACACCGACGTCGCCCTCGACATCAAGGCGCTTTCGCTTCCAGAACTTCGTGTCCCAAATTTATTCATCACTTCTAAACTCGCTCCTCCATCTTACACATCTATTGCGTCCGGTCCGCCCCCTGGCCTACCTGTTACCCCCCGGCTAGCAGCGCAGAACGCCCAGACCTTCAATTCATCGATAACTTCAGTGACTGCACCTCATGCTACTACAGATATCCTCAACTCCAGTCCCAAACGTAATTCAATTCAAAGTTATAAATCAGCACTCCAAACAAGCCGTGGTGATACCACTCAGTACGAACCCAGCGACAGCAGTGGCTCCACAGATTCAAACGATGCTCATCCGGCGCAACTTGTTCACTTCACTCGTAGGATGTCGTCACCAGGGAGACTTCGCCGTCCCAACCCCAAATTAGTTGAGTATGTTGCCTTGCCCAAACGCCTGTCCGATTGAATTCTTGCGTTACCGTACCAGCCCTTGTCGAAACGTTCGTTGATCCCCACCATCATCCGTGATGGACTCTCACTCGTCACTACAGATAACCCCGCTCCGTGCACCCTGTTTTACCTTGCACAGTGCCGACACGGATTGGACTGTAAATACGCTCATGACTATCTACTAGGGGAAGAACACTATGAAGAACTGAGAGAGAACGCTAGAAAGACACCCTGCAAGGTCACCAACGACGGTCTGCCAACTCTCCCAAAGTTTGTGTCGTTTTTGTCTTACATCGCCTCCATAGGTGGCATCTGTATATTTGGTGATGATTGTGTGTACGGACATGTGTGCCCCCAAGGACCGACATGCTACTTTCTCAAACTGGGCAAATGCAAATTCGAAGCTGGTTTGTGTTTCATTATGTCACGAAACAGCGCCCTTAGACCTTGTAATAGCTGGAATGCATCGGAGCACATGAAAATTCTTGGGAGCCCGCTCCCTCAGAAACACGGCATTATTATTGAGATGTGAGGGGTTGAATGTCGTCGGAATCTGCCAGTCTATTTGTACATATATGAGTTTCACCAAATATTTTTTTTGTTTTATTTTCTCAGGGTCCGGGCGCGGCGAGCTTTAATGAACACGTCAACGTGATGGAACTCTTTCCATTGACGTACTCGACCCTCCATTGAGAACAGGTTCGCGTGATCTGGTTCCCCCTTACTGAAACCGTTCATCTTCTCTTGCTCGACATCAAAATGCTTCCCTTATCGGCTCACCAGAACCCTGCAACCCCGCCTGATTAACTACTCGTAGGCGCTCGTCCTCGATCTTGGCTTCCATTCTTTATAAAGGGTCGTCCTCCTTGTGCCCGCCATTTTCTCTTCACCCTGCTTGCCCTTATTATGGCAACTCCCCAGGTCACAGAGGTCAGCCAACAGGCTTGGTAAGTGTACTTGATCCTGAGCTTCGCATTGCAGGCCTTGATTCCACAATCTCGCTTTCTCCTTGCAAGGGACGAGACGATCACGCGACTCTTGAGTATGTCCCCGCATGTCAAATCCCAACTGGTTACTCTGACCCTTCTCCACAGCTCTCTCCTCGATGACAATTAAACGAAACGTTGACCTCGAGAACCGTCTAGCAGAGCTAGAGGTTGAGCTCGCAGTTTGGAAACAGGCTCATGCTACAGCGCTCGAGGGGGCAGAACGGGAAGCAAACGCCCTTAAGGGAAGGCTCGCGTCTCTCAACGGTCAAGTTGCATCCATGGAGTCCCTCATGGTCTGTATTATTTCTTGCTGTTCCGACGGATCGGTCTCATTTTCGTTTTCGCTTCCGAACAGAGCCAGAGCCTGTTAATCCTCTGTGTCATCGACGGTGATGCTTGCGTATTTACCGAGGCCCTCCTCAGACAGGGTCACGAAGGTGGTCGCCAGGCCGCTCAGCAGCTGACTAAGGCAGTCGCCGACTATTTAACCAGCGAAGACATACATAGTTTGGGGCAGCTGTCTTTTTGGATTACCATTTATTATAACAGGATAGGACTCACCAGCGCTCTCGAACGCCATCAACTATGTACCCCTGAACAGTTGGAGGCCTTTACAATGGGCTTTAGCCAGGCGTCTCCAAGATTTTTGCTGGTGGATGTCGGGTACGGCAAAGATGCCACGTTTACAAAGATTACAGGTCTGTTGCTTGTTTCTGTGTATTAACTGTTTAATTTAGGCGATCACAGAATATCTGCAAACCTACATTCGTTTTCCTCAGACACAGCGGATCTTCCTTGCTGGTGAGACGCCCTACAACGGCAACCTGTAGATGACTGACACGGATGAAGGTGGTTCCGATAGTGCGTACGCGTCGACAATTGCCTCGCTCCAGAGCGAGGGCTTGGTGGGCAAACTAGCCTTCCTTGAGGCGGCGGGTGCTGGGGCGAAGCACTCTCCTCGGTTCCGCTTGCCTACCCTATATGTCGACAACGTATTCATGACGCATCAAGCCACGCCCCCTCCCAGTGCCACCCACCACCTCCCTCCTTTGAACGTCACTAACTTGGGTCTCTCTCTTGTAACTGGTGGTCTGCCAACACCACGTTCCCCTCCCAGTGTATCAACACCCTCAACTGGCAAGTTGATTGACCCCAACTTGGTAAGTAATTGATCGGTCGTACTCGGAGTCGCCGTGCTGATTCGTATTGATTTGTACAACAGCCGCTTCACAAGCGTCCGTCGATGTTCCTTTTTCCTAGGTGTGCCGGACTAACGCGCAGCTGAACAGATTCACCTCCACCTTGTAATGAATTTTACCTCATGTCCTGCACTAAAGGCGTGAGCACACAATGTCACTGCACGGCATCATGACATTGAAACTTACACATACAGGGGACCTGTAAATACTCTCACGACTATGTGCTGACCCCGGATCAGTTGGCAACTTTGGCTTCCAATGCTAAAAAAGCCCCCTGTAACTTTCTCAAAAATGGTGCGAGGCTTGATGGGCAAACTGTTGCACGTTCGCTTACGCGTATTATTAGGTCTGCAATGCCCGTATGGCGACCGCTGTTGCTGGGGTCACACCTGCCCGAATGGTTCTAAATGCTTCCACTTGAGCAAAGGGAAATGCTGGTTTAAAGGCGGTATGTACTTTCCCCTGCGGTCTTGTGTGTACACTCAACAGTGCAATTGGCCACAGAGGGCATGCACGATGTTCCCTCACCCCAACTGTCGAGCCTTTGATACCCCTTAGTAGTTTGCAAATGGACGCCCCTTGGCGCATTGCGTGTGTTTGATTGTTCGGATCCTGTTCGTGCTTTTAAAGCGTCCACTCTTTTTTCAGCTGTCGTGCAGATATGTGTACTGTCACGGTTATACCATCTTCGCTCGTTTTCTTGAATATGTAGGACTGGATTTCTTGTTTTGCAATAGCAATTGAGTAGTCACTGATGTCGGGTATTGTGCGGTGTGATTAACAGCCGTGTGAAATCAATGATAACGACCAGAAACGCAGATTCAACGCCCCTCACCACTTTTCCTCCCTGCCAGCATGGCTTCAGTCAGTCCTCGCCTTTCCTCACCTCACCTTGACTAACAAGACACCCTCTAGCACGACGAGCAGGAAGATCTCAACCCATCCGTCACCCCAGGTAGGTCATACGCGCTGAACTGGCTAGTTTCATCTGATCTCGATTCGTAGGCTACAAGCCAGGTGCTGCCAAGACCGCCGAAGAGTACGCTAAACTGGATGCCGAGGACGAAAGTCTTGCACGCTGGAAAGCCAGTCTAGGCATTGCCCCTGGTGCGCCCGTCGGAGACACCAGTCTCCCCAAGGTACGCCGCTTCATTGTTATCATACCTCGGGTGGCACTCCATATTCAACGCGTCTCTACAAGGTCACTGTCCTCACCCTCGAACTCGCCTCACCCACGCTCCCTCCAGGCAAAAAACTCGCTTTCGATCTCTCAGACAAGGAAAAGGTGGCAGACATCAAGAAGAACCCGATCAACATCAAGGAAGGTGTCGAGTACAAGTGCGTATCGTCCTCTTTGGCCGTCGTCGTCCACCCTCACATGTCAACAGTGTGCGTATCACATTCAAAGTGAACCACTCGATCATCTCGGTATGTTCCTCGTTGGCTCAGCTCTCGAGTGGCGCGTTTATGATGGTCTTTTAGGGCGTCCGTTATATCCAAGTCGTGAAGAGGGCTGGTATCCGTGGTGAGTAGCCCGAGGTTGGATGGTAAATGATCTGTTGGTTAACCTACATTCAGTGGACAAGTTGGAGCAGATGCTCGGTTCTTACGGACCTAGTCCCACGGGAGAGCCATACACCAAGAATTTTGACCCAGAAGAATCGCCGTCGGGTGTTGTCGCTCGTTCTGGTACATACCATGTCAGGAGTCGTGTCGTCGACGATGACGGCGAAGTTTATGCTGGTATGTCCGCTGGATCTGGCAGGCATGCCCGAGTGTTGACGCGTAGCATGGACAGACTGGGAATGGTACTTCAAACTTGCCAAAGAGTGGTGAACGATTCGCGCCGTTGTTTTTTTCCCCTAGTTCCTGCATCATTCACGGGCATCCTTTTGCATACTATAAATCGTATTGTCCTGCATGTACTCTCCTTGTCGCTGTACGTTTAGGAGTCGTGTCTGGCTGTTACCCATTCCTATTTCTCGTTGGACCTCGTGGGAGGCCAGGCTTGTATATTCCACGTAACCATGTTGGCAAGCAGGCTCGCACAGAAATCCTCGTGTGCGAGTTCGTTCTTGTCTACACGAAATCTGGTACTCTGTCGCAATTCAAAATCATGTCTGGTAGTTCCCATCGCACCACGACCTTTCGTCCGCTGCATGTCCAGCGTTCCCCCGACGATGACATGGGTCGACCGCCTTCCAGCCCGCATACGACCGTACGTTTATCTAACCAGGATTGACAAGCCCATCGGCACCCTCTTACTTTTTTATCCATGCGGTATGTCTTTGGACCCATATTTTTGCCCCGCTCAACGCCCCCACACCAGCGTGGTCGATTACCATGGCGTGCTACGCGCACCAAGCCCCGCTCACGACCTCGCTTTCATACCTCGGCCTCTTCGGCCTCGGCGCGCTCGTGATGCGCGGCGCGGGGTGCACAATCAACGACATGTGGGACAAGAACCTCGACAAAGCCGTCGGTCAGTCGACCGTGCCTCGTCTCCATTCACACCCGTGACACATACACACGCCCCTCCTGCAGAGAGAACACGCACGCGCCCGCTCGCGCGCGGTGATATCACGCGTCGTCAGGCCCTCGGGTTCCTCGCAGGCCAGCTGACCGTCGGACTTGGCGTCTTGCTGCAGCTCAACACATATAGGTGCGTTGGTCGGCGTCGGCGTCGGAACGGGGTTGTTTTTTTTTTTTCTTTCCTCAACGTCTTCCATAGCATCCTCCTTGGCGCATCCTCGCTCTCCCTCGTCACGATATACCCACTCATGAAACGCGTCACGTACTGGCCCCAAGCCGTCCTCGGTAAGCGAACGCGTCCCGAGCTCACTCGCATCACGGCTTAACGCGTAGCCTATATTTAGGCTTGGCGTTCAACTGGGGTGCACTTCTCGGCTGGTCGGCAGTCACAGGCGCCTGCGACTGGGGCATTTGTTTACCCCTGTATGCAGGTGGGATATGTTGGACGCTCGTCTACGATACCATCTATGCCCACCAAGTACGTCGCACTCCAGACGCTTGGCGTTCGGCGATATCTCACCGTGTGTTTTTGCTTTTGATAGGACAAGATCGACGACGTCAAGGTCGGGATTCGTTCGACAGCGCTCCTGTTTGGCGAACACACACGCCCCATCTTGAGCGCGCTCTCGGCGTCGACCATGTCTCTCATTACTTATGCCGGCATTTTGAATGCTCAAGGCGCGCCATTCTATCTTGGCGTGTGTCTTGGTGCGGCACAGCTTGCAAGGGTTCTTTGGTCCACCAATTTTGATAACCGGGCGAGTTGCTGGCGAGGCTTTGTTGGTTGTGGGTGGTCTGGATTCTGGGTCTGGATGGGGGCTGTCATTGATCATGCAAGCGTGGCAGCGGGCGTAGTGTGGTAAAAAAAACATAAAAGGTCGTGAAGAATTAAGAACGATATGTAAACAGTTAATTACGGGTGAGGGATGCCAACAACCCAGATGAATTGAAGTGTGTACAAAGAAAACAGACCCTGAACAACCCGATAACGACAACACGAGAAATTGAGCAGATGCCGAGTGACCAAAACCGACGAAATTAAGACAACATTTTACGAGCCTTGAGCCATCCATTGAATGCCACCACACAGAGTGTCCAGCAGAACGCGAAACACGTAATCGCAACTGCGACATTCAAAAACATCATCATATCTGTTGGGAAATACCGATCAACACGTTGGTGTCACGAGGGATAAGAAGATCGGCTGACCATCACGCCCCTTCCGCATGGCTGCGAGCGTAACTTCTTCAGTACTAAGCATGAATAACAAACCACCGCATGCCAAGAAGAAACTTCCCAGGGCCTCCGTTGGCGGCCGAGAGGGGAGCACGGATTTGGGTGGGCCAAGCCAAAGGAAGAAATATGTCAGGCACCTGAGCACCGAAAATCCGAGCAGAAGCCAACCCCATAGCTCATGGACCTGGACCTGTCCGCTTATCAGATACGGAGAATGGGCTGTTACAACAGCCGAACTATACCTGGAAGACATAGGCTTGCGCATGGGCACTCATAGCAGCGCCCGTGACGCCGATAACAAGGGCCGGGAAGGGATTGAAGCTGGCTCTGTAGCTGGGTGGTTCGGCAACGCTGGCAGGCCGTACCTGTCCTAAAGCAGCCGTCGCGGAAGCTGCCAGCCAACGTCTTACGCGCCTAGACTCCATTCCCATTCCCACGAGGCCGGCAAACCAAAACATGACCTTGACACCCTTGCCGTTGGACATGGAACACAACAAGATAGCGATTTTACGTACCGCAATACTGATATGCTGTACCTGCTTCGTTGAGTAAGGATCTCCCGGTTTAGCCCCGAACCTCTCCATCCAGGTGTTGGATATTCCGTAAAGAAAGATGACGGTGGATTCTACGAATTCTGCGGAGATGCTGTTCCCGATTGGTGATACATTCCATGCCCAACCCATTTCCGCGTGAGAGCCCAGGAAGCGAGCGAACGTGAATAGTCCATAACACCAGAATATTCCGCCCTCTGGAATGGATAGTCAGAGTGGCATCATAAAACCATTGTCTCTTTTCTTACTGATGAGATGAGCGAGACAGTTGTTGACGTAGTTATCCCGACAACCACCCGTGTAGATGACAACACCAGACAAGATCATTGCAAATCCAGCAAATACGAGTGCTCTCTCGAGGGTGGCGTATGCGGTCCGTGAGATACGATACAGCAGGGGCTGTTTAGGAAGACGAAGTGGGGTGACTAGAACGTCACGAAGGGTTTCGTCGGAATGCCGTGAAGATCGAGGTGAGTCCGCATCAGCGTCAAAAACGACTTGCTCAGACAGAGATGCATGATGATGGGAAGATGTTGGTTTGATGTCATCGTACTCTTCAGGGTCTTCGGAGCCAATTCCGGAGTACTCGGAGGAAGAGGGGTATGTGTCCTGATGGCCCAATACCACTGAACGCCAGAATTGTCTGGGAATGAGTTTGGGTGTTGCTACGCAAAAAGTATAGAGCCGTGCGAAAAACGCGGCAATATCGACAGCGGATAAAGCAACACTGAGAAGCAAAACCAAGTAACCGTGGGTAGAATGAGTTGAGCCCTCATACCTGTGAACGCAGGGATGAGGGGTTGTTGGGAAGCGAATTACGACAGTGAAATGGCTTACATATCAGGTGTGAGCTTTCGGTAAAGGCTACTGGTGGCGCAGCCGAGTGCTGAGAGGGCGTAGAAACAGACAACTGCCACACCATGGTACGAATGTTTAACGGAACGGAGAGCGATCCCTGACACCACGCTGGTGTGAGGGGAGGTGAATTAGGGGAGAGAAAAAGAGAAGACACATACTGGCGGGAAGAGCGACGAAAAAGGCGAGTGACATGAAGAGGACATGAAGCGCGACGAGGGCAGGATAACGTGACGCGTTGGGATCACGATCCTCCATATCTATGGACCAATAAGACGGGGGAGTGGGGGAGTGCCACTTGAGAATCTCTGTTTCGTTTATCTCGGTCACGGGCTGTCCCGAGTGCATGTGGTGCATGTGCGCATCGTCCCGGACATGAATGATGGCGCTACGAATGGATGGGGCAGGGGAGGCATATACAGATAGGGGCGCGATGAGGAAGAGGAGGATAGAGACGGCGGAGAGGGGGAAGAGTGCCCGCGCCGCTGTGGAGGGTCGCATGGCTGGAGAGTAGGAAGGGAGAGATTCGGACAAAGGAGGCGATGAGACGGGCCCACTTATGTATCAAAACGGTTGATTGAACACTTCCATCAGCTTTGGATGACACAGCGTAATGACGTCAGCACATCACTCAGCAGATCCCTTGTATGGCAGGTAGTAATACGATGTAGACTATATCCCGACAACGTCAAGGTTCGCCTATTATTGTTTCACATATATCTCGGCACTCCCACTTCCATTCTTCCTTACAAACATACTCCGCCCGTCGTTTAGGCTCTGAAGCCTCCTCGCGACCGTCCTTCCCCAATCTCCGTTATTCAGTCCCATAGACTGTAAGCGTCATCTCCTATCCATGTGACAATCACGCCGAGGTTCCTGCAACACATCTCGGTAGCACTAATAGGAGCGATTGGAGACAGTGACGCGCAATACTTCTTCCTCCAGGCAGCACACCAATAACGACCTGATAGCTTCATTGTTGACTTGCCGATAGCTCTCCATGGCTTTCTTAGACGATCCCGCAACGTTCTATCCTCTGCTAAGTAGGCTCAAGTTGGCCAGTCTGGCTGCGCGAAAGTCTGACAGGTGACTCAGCGCCTCCTGTCATGTGCTCGCTTTGGACTCGATTACGATGCCATCCAGCATCTACCTTCTTGAAACTCTGAGCTAGCTAAGCGAGTCCTTATACACGCTGCAATTAGCAACCGTTTGCCTTCTTCTACGAGATTTGGCTTGAACAACTTGAGGGTCAATGACTTTGCTATCCGAGTCAAGTCGGCCAGTCCGGAAGGATCCTTGTGTATACTTATACTACCGGACCACTGCGATCTGCGTCCTATTATAAAAGCAGCCTCACGGGTCTTAACCCTTTGCACACTGTCGTCGAGCCTCTGGTGCGTCTTTTCCTTCGCCTATTTGCGAGGGCTATATGTTCTAGACAAGCGACGACACTTGTCTCAGTGAGCATTCAGGTTCTAGAAGTCCTTGGTGCCCTGTTGGGCCAATCGGATACGTGTCAACGATGACCAAGAACGCGCGATCCTTCTGACATCCGTGAGGTAGGTTGTCTTACGTTCTCCCGCCTGCTCCTGCGATTTTGCCGGGCTATTCGGGGTAATGCTGTGAATGTTTGATGGCCACTGCTTTACGCGCACCCCGGCTTACAAAGGGCATGATCACGCGTTGGATGTTATGTAAGTCCCTGGTGTTGTGCCTTGCACGACGAGGACGCGCGTGAGACAAGCAAACGCACGACGCACGTAGCAGACTTAGCACGACTCATGCTGAATCTCGAATCTCCCCGTTCTCCGAGGTATGTTCTTCTCAAACCGAATGCGGGTACTGGGTGGGTCCCATTCTCGGTCTTCTTTGTTTCAGCCAACTCGGTCGGCTCCGTACTCCCCGCAAAATGTGGTGCTTCCATGGAGATTGGATGTGGGATGTGTTACGGGGCCCAGCTTCGTAACGTCTCCCAGACACAGCTACCGTGCACTCATTGGAGCAGCATATAACCACCGACTCGATGTTCTATGAAACCGATCTTCATCTAATTGCGCTGATGTCAGCTCTCTTCCAATCTTTGATTTGACTAAGGGTTGATGACCACTGACAAAGCTGCTAGAGTCAAACAGGTCAAGCTTTATTCGAATAGCTATTGATACAACAGCAATAACTTGGATTCGAGTAGATATCGTACGACGAAATGGGATACGTCGCTGGTACGCGCAGCAAACCAGCCATGGGAACGTGTTAGATCGCTATCTTTCAAGTATCCTGCTCCAAGATATAATAAAAGATAAGAAAATTGCAACATCTCGCTCAACGACACGAGCAATTATCGGCAATACGTGGAATCAGAACCGAGTGAATCAAAACGTAAAGTGGATATCCGGGGAAGTAAGATTCGAGTGTCTAGAGTAACACCCTTTCCATACACGTCAAAAGATGCTCGAAATAGTAATTTCAAGTGACTTACCTCAAGGCGAACTCGCGAATCCGTTTCGTGTCCAGCGGCAAGCAGCCGAAACGCTTTCCCCTGCAAGTCTACTGTTGATGAAACTGTTGGGGAATAGAAACACGGGGGTTGGAAGGATCGTATGCGGGAGTAGGAATGAGAGGAGGCACGGGCTTGCGGTCAGAGAACTTGCGCGTGAGATTAGCACCGCCGCCTTGTCCAGTGGGTTGCGCGGCGGTAGGAGATGGCGCCCGGTATGCAGCGTTCGAAGAAGAAGCGCCATATACAACTGCAGGATACCGTCCATAGCCCACCGCACCACGATACTCTTGCTGAGGAGCGTAAGCCGGCTGGACACCGTAGCCATAGCCATAGCCATGGCCGTGACCGTGACCCGAAGAGCTTCCGCTCAGTCGGCGCTTCTCGAAAAAGTCTTCTTGGCGTTCGTAATGGTCCGTCGCACCCGGATCAAATGTCATGGCGGTAGCAAGATCCCGTTCAAGACGGTTGCGGCGGCGTTTGCGAAGGGCGCAGGTGACAATAGTGACAATGATAAAGAGTGCAGCGATACCAACAAGGGTAAAGACGCCGTCCTTGAGGGGGCGGTTCTGCAAGAATGAAGGGTGAGGTGTGGCTGTCGCCGACGGAGGGGACAGTGTGGAAGTGAGATAGACGACTCGTGTACCCTCAGAAGTAGCATAGACGGAGTCACTTGGTGGTGTTGAAGTCGGTGTCGGTGTAGGGGGCGTCGAGGTCGTCGAGGTACTAGAAATCGTCGAGGAAGCCCTGAGGGTCTCAGTAAAGATCATGCAACGTAGGAGAGCCTTACGAGGTAGTTGCCTGTACTGAAGAGGATGAGGGAGTTGTTGAGCCAGTCAAACTAGAAGGTGAATAAGTATTTGACGTCGTGGGAGAGGAAGGTCCCGACGATGGTAGGAGAGATGTAGCATCGCCAATAGGACTAGTGAGTCCATTAACCAGTCCCCCAACGCTCGAGGGGTTGCCTGTGTTCTGTGCGGCCGTAGGCGCTGTTGTACCTTGTGTCGGGCCGTTTGATGTCGTCGAGCCATCACTAGGACTGAAGCGGGGTGAGTTTGATATAACCAATCGGAGCGGTGACTTACACTAAGCCTCCTAGGACTACAAGTGGAAGATGCGCTAAGGACCGAGGACGCAACTTGAAATAAAGCACTCACTTCCGCCAAGGTCCTGCCTTTTGCCGAGAAGACGTCGGTGGAGGTCACGGGGTGTGTCCATAACTTCCAGGTTATACTTTACTGTAACGAGCGAGAATGAACGAACGGCTTGGACTTGCAAGTTAGAATGTCTTATCCCGAACGAGATGGTTGTCGGTGCATGAACGGTGGGATGGGGAGGAAGAAGTAAATAAGATTGGACAGATCCGAGTTATTGTAGTGCGGAACACCAAGCTCCCACTCCAATTCAGTCCGATATTGTTGGTTGGCATCGCGACGTACTTATAGATAACAACCAAGCACCAACTTACTAGTACAAGTATACCGATCAAATACTACCAAATCATGAAAAGAAGACGCCGGGCCGCGAAGGAATGACCTTGAACGCAAACAAAGTCTCTGCGGAGCAGGCCGTAACTCCCCATGGTATCTGTGAGGAGACAAGACTCGTTCGCGAGCACCAATGACCAACATCGCTGCAGTATTATCATAGCTTGCAGGGTTCTTTCTTTTCCCCAAAATCATGCTGGTCGCGGCACTCTCAACCGCCCACTTCGTACTCGATGTTCCGTACTTTAACATGGTGGCAACAGCCAGGCGAGAAGATGGAGCTGGTCTCGTTGTCCTTCAACATCTCTGTCGTGCCCTCGAATGGATTATCTTAGGTGTCGGGAGAGTGATGTGTGTTGTCGGCACAGGTGTCTCGACACTTGTAAGGGATATGAGAAACACGTTAGGTATTTTCTATCTTCATACTTTGAAGACGGTACGTATATGTTGTTGCTCACATTGTTTTTGGTCCAAATTGTTCCACCTTTCTGCAAGGGATACGCAAAACACTTCTCTCAGCTTCACGACGAGTGTCAGCGCCTCCTGAGCCATGACGTGCAGGACTGCAGTGGCCGCCCGCTGGCCGGGCTAGGTTGACAAGAGTGCTCGAAAAGCGATGGTGCTCGAAAAGCGATGGTGCTCGAAGGTCTGGATGTCGCACAGGGTCCGCCAGAAACTGCAGTTTATGATATCAGACAACCAAGCACCGACTTACTACAAAATCATGAAAATTATCTCCATCTCAACGATTGGACCTCGTGATTAAGCCATAACTCTCGCCGGCCGTTCTCTCCATGATCTCCCTCAGCGGTCCAAGCAGCCGCGTGAACGATGGCGCGTCCAGCGCCGCAACTTTGAGCTTGGATTGGCTCTGGTCAGTCCGGTGCATTGCACTTACCGTCGCAGCTCTGGGTGCGAGTCGCAGCAATGATAACTCTGTCATACGAATATCAGCTTGAATACACACCCAGCGCACCTCCAAAGAGCTCACCTCCAAAGTAGTCCCCTTTCTTGAGGCGACCAACAGTGATCTCGCGCCACTCGTCTTCCTCGCACCGCTGTCTTTTCGTAACAATAGCCTCTCCTTCCTCAACGAAGAAAAAGGTATCCCCCATCTCGCCTTGGCTGACGACTGCCTCTCCATCGGGGTACACTCGGCTCACGAGTGCGTCCGCGATCTTGCTTCTTTCCCCAGGCTCAAGCGAGGAGAGCAGTGGGACTGTGGACAAAAAGCGCTCGTACATGGTGCGACGCCTGTGAGCAGCCTTCAAAATGATCGTGCGGAACGTAATACGATCCAGCGCCCACACGGTTGACGTCTCTATGGCTTGTACGGTCGCTGCACGGGGATGCCCGTACATTAGAGCAAGTTCCCCGAATGAGTTCCCTGGCTTGCACTCCATGACCTTGCGTCCATAGACAGGATGGTAACCAGGCTGCAGGAACTTGTCGACTTGGGTTGACATGGTGGAGGATGGGTTGTCTGTGAGCCACGTAGGCGGCAAGGGTTCGGGATGAATGTAACAATAGAAAAGTCCAGATTCAACGACGTAGAAATACTCTCCTACGTCACCCTGTCGAATAACCACTTCGTCTTTGCTTACGTGGCGTTCTTGCATGGCATTCAGCACACCAGTTTCTTGTTCTTCATCAAGGTCACGAAAGATGAAATTATTGGCAATGGACGCTTTGATACGGCGAAGTTGGTCGTGTGTTTTGGGGTAAATAGGCAGGGGATCATCGTGGCCACTGTCCACAGCGATCGGCTCGGCGCTGACAGATGTACGGCGCGCCAAGATGGTGGCGGAGGGTGCCTGCAGGTAGTCACTGGGACCCAGCGAGAGAGAGCTGGACATGGTGGGTGTGGATGTAGCGTCAAATCGCGCAAAGGAGTTGGACGGATCAACAGAGAGCGGAGAGGTGGGAGGGAGTTCGCGGCCGTCGAGCATGAAAGTGGGTGGACCCATGCCATTGCTAGTGGCACTTGGATCGATGGAGAGCAATGCATTCCCAGGTACATTGAGCGTACCAAAGGGGCTGTGAGAGAAGGTGGGGTGGAACGAAGACGGGCGGCGTTGAGAAGCGACGTTTGAGAACGGGGAAATTGGTGTCGGCGTTGCGTTGCGGGGAACGAGATTAACAGGAGTGTCGAGGTAGAACTCGGTGGGGAGCTGGTCCTGTATGGACGAGAGACCACGTTGCGTAGTCAGCGCGTCCCGCGTACGTGCGCGCTGCTCTTCCAAGCGCGACTGGAACCAGTTGGCGCAGAACTGGAGAGCGTCTTTTGGCTGTGCACGGTGCACATCGCGAGTCAGGTCGGCCACGAGTGAGTCAAAGGTCGACATCGTCGTGGACAGCGAGGTCCAAGTCTAGGTCTTGTTTTGTGTTGCACGACGCTCTCCCACGTTTACAAAACTGGTACATACAACATCGTATACTTGTACAACACTCTCGAAAACGGCTGCAAGAACGACGACCAAAATAGAAATCATCTGGAATGCTGATACTGTGCCGGGTAACCGCTAGTTGTGTAGCCCTGCTGGCCAACGTGTGCGGCTTGGGCCTGAGCGTGGGCATGGGCAGCTTGGGCCTGTGCCATCGCTTGTGCCTGCGCCTGGACTTGCGCCTGCATACGTGCAGCATCCTGTGCGACAAACATCGACTGCGGGTGAGGAGGGTACCCTGGCTGCTGAGCAACGAGTTGTTGTCCTGGTTGCTGAACTATTATTTGTTGCGCTTGGGGTGGTGGTTGCTGCTGGACTTGCGACTGTGGCTGATGGTGTGCGTGTGCGTGAGGGTGGGGGAAGTTAAACTGAGGGGGCGGCATCGATCCAGGTGTTGGAGACGGGCCATACGCAGGGCTGGCTGTAGAAGTAAAGTAGGGGTGCGATAATGCCTCTGTGGCGGTGATTCTCTTGCTGGGATCAAACTGGAGCAGACGCTCAAGTAGGTCGATTGCTGTCAGGATCAAGTCAGCCAAGGAATTATAATTGGACACAGAAAACATACCCTGAGGTGACGCTTTAGGTAGAACTTGTTGGAAGGAAATCTTGGGGTATTTGGGGTATTGCTTGATAGTAACCTCTGGCTGTCGGAATGGTAAGGTGACAACAAAAACCAGGGGTAATTTGCAACCACATACAGAATCAGTGGCTATCTTCCTCAACACGCGGTCGTCTGGGGTGCCAATGATCCGCATGATGTGGAGCAGTTGATCTTGGTTGTCGCGCCCACGGAAAAGAGGCACGCCGGAAATCATCTCTGCGAATATACAACCACATGACCAGACATCGATGGAAGTGTTATAGGTCCGAGAACCCAAGAGCACGTCTGGCGCGCGGTACCACAGGGTAACAACCTAAGCTCGGAGTGAGAAAAGAAACCTCGTGCGTGAAATTTTCAGTACATACCTCGTTCGAGAACGTGTTGACAGGAACTCCAAACGCCCGTGCCAGTCCAAAATCGCCCAACTTGAGCTCCCCCTTGCGATTGATAAGAAGGTTTTGGGGCTTGAGATCACGGTGCAAGACACGGTTCTCGTGGCAGAAAGAAGTGCCCTTCAAGAGCTGGTACATGAAACTTCTAACAGTGGCAGGGTCGAGAGCGCCACGATCACCGTGTTGATCCATGTACTTCTTGAGATCTTGGTCACAGTACTCGAATATAAGAACGAGTTTCGTCTCTGTGTGTATAACGTCGTGAAGGCGCACGATGTTGACGTGCTTCAACTCCTTCATAAGGGAGATTTCCCGAATGGCAGTCGATGGCGTGCCTTCCTCTGCGTCCAGATGGATCTCCTTCAAAGCGACGATTTCATTGGTGGTCCTGGAGCGCCCCTATGTGAAAGGTGGTAAAAAAGAGGATTCAAGGACGAGAGCAGGTATGGTACCTTGTACACCGTCGCGTATGTGCCCTCACCTGTGCCGGGTTTGGTGAATCAGACCGTAATCGGAATAAAAAATGTAGGGAATACCCAGTTTCTCTAGCTAGTTCATGTTGGTACGGAAGCGTGGAGCGATAAGGCGCGCTTACCTGGATGTAGTTCATGATATCTGGATGGGTTACCGACGTGCAAGTTCTGTGGAATGGCACCGCCGAGAAGGCGAGCGGACGACTTGGAGCAAGCTGTGGTAGGAAGACTGATTGGGCAAGTCAAACTTCCGGTAACAATTTTGTTTTCTCAACCCAACCCGTTCGAGGTATGTATGCGCGCACTCGTCCCCTTCAAAACTCATGCTTTTTTCATAATGTTCCTAGGTCGACTGGTCCACATTGTATATGGACTCTGCACCGAAACCCAAAAAACCGCGTACAAAATCTTCCGCGCGGAAAACCAAACCCCCTACGGCCCAACCTGTTGCCGACGAGATACTGGTAGAAAATCACTCCGCGACCGTGGTGAGTACGTCGGAACACGAAGACTATTGTTGCGTGTCTCACAGTCTCAGATCGCACCCAAAAACGCTCGCTATGCCGAGTCCTCAACGTTGGCCATACATTCTGGCGCAGAACTCGGGCAGGATCCAGCCCTCGAAGATCTCGCAGCTCGTGAAGTAGAGGGAGCTCTCGACGCCGACCTCGCTGAACTAAGTCTAGGACAGAGGTTGTCCGCCATGAACGGCGCTGATGCCGAGAATAAGGGCTCAGAATCAGAAAACGACGAAGAGCCGGGCGCGTCTTCAAAGCCTGATAAACAACTAGATTCCCCCAACATCGTACCTGCGCATTCGCTTACACGGACGCTCATACAAGCACTACATTCGTCCGACTCGCGACTCTTGGAGACATGTTTAACGCACTCTGACACCACACTCATTCGAAACACCGTGCGACGGTTACCTCCTCAACTTTCACTACCACTTCTCTTGGCTTGTATGGAGAGACTAGGAAGGGGTGCAAGAGCTGCGAATATGAAGGGTGGTGGTGGTGGTGCTAGTTCACAACGAGGAACAGTTCTAATCACTTGGATAAAAACAACGCTCACTGTACACAGCAGCCATCTCATGACAGTGCGTCTCAATTGTCCACATCTTCTCTCTTTCAAAGATCTCACCAATTCTAGATGCCAGACCTGGTCGCCAGGCTGGCCGGCCTCCATGCTACTCTCACAACGCGATTGGCATTACATGAAAGTTTGCTGTCTCTGAATGGAAAACTTGATACAGTGCTGTCCCAAATTGAAATGCGATCTTCCTCGACTCCTGCGTCATTGGCATCAAAAGGCCGCACTTCAACCCATCCCGACAATACCCGGCAGCCAACTCGATACGTAGAAGGAGAAAGCGAAGATGAGGATCAGATGAACGCAGAACCCCCAGTAGAGAGCGGCGACGAAGAAGGTAGTGTAGAAGACGTCGAGTTAGGAGGAGAAAGCGAGGATGGCGAGGGCGAAGATGAGGGCGACGGGGAGGATGATAGTGAGGATGCTGGTGAATCTGGTGATGGCAATGCATCCGATGGTAGTGAACCTCCCTTAAATGAATACGCCGATGATGACGAGGACGATGACGATGAAAGCGAATAACTACCTGTACACGCCTCATCCTCAGAGCTCATTATGGTCGAATCGTGTGCAACCAAGACAGATGGATATTCCAGTGTGTAAATATCGTGAGGAATGCATAAATATAGGGGTAAATACTCATCTACTCCTCGACCCAATCATCCTGCCTGACGCGTTCAACGTACCGCTTAAGCCATGTCGCCCTCTGAGCGTGTTGACTCCGGAGTTGTTGTCTAAATGCAATCTTCCTCTGCTCTTCCTCGCTCGACATCTGCTCACTGTCCCTCGCTTCCTCATCCCGCTCTATAGCGTTCATTTCCGTACGCAAACGGCTTTCCCGTATTCGAAGAGCAGCCCTTCGTCGGTTATACACCTCAGGGTGTAAGGTAACCACGAGCAGAGACAAGAAAGACGTCGCTTTAAGAAGAAAAGTTGGGGATTCAGGAGTTGTCGTGGGCTGTTGCAGAGGCCAGAGTAGTTTGTTCTCCTGATGGACATTTGCAAGAGCGAGGCTATCTACGATACCATTTGATTGCCTCGGTATTGGAGGCCCTTGCACCTGCTGAGCGTCGCGAGCTGGCTCGGTATTCGGAGCACGATCTCCCGGTTGCAGAGTATTGCGGTCTCCAGCATGATCGTTTTCTCGAGCAACGGGAGCAGCAGGGGCCGCGTCGGGAGCTCCTGCGGCCTGTGCGCCATTTACACCGGGCCCAACCCCGTTGCCGGCAGCCCTATCTAATGGACGTAGGATAACAATGCGGACATGAGTCCACATCTCGTAAATGATCCATGCGACGAGGCACAATCCGAGCAAGGGTTGGCGTGTGGGGGAAAAGAAATAAAGGAGGAGCACCATTCGAAAGACAACCATTAACAAGGGAGCGAGGAGGGCGCGCATGGGTATCTCTCTAAGAACATTTCCTTCGGCATTCTCTGGGACGGCAGGCGCTCCCGCGATATCCCTCTGGACGGTTGCATCGACATTGGCATTTGGTACTGCCCGAAGAGGCGGAAGACCAAGATCCCGGAGGAGGTCGTTCACATGCGGAGGAACGGATGACGTATTTGGCACCGAAGTAGGCGTGGGTGTCGGTGGTGATGGTGGCAAAGAGAGGATAGAGAAAGTGTACGTGAGAATATTGAGTGCATGTAGCTGCAACGGGGACGGTGTACCCCTTGGAGTCTGAAGGGAGAGATATGTCTTGCCGCTATGAGCGTAATTAGTACAACTGGACATCATAACGCACAAATGTTCGCACCTGGAGGTAAGAATCTCGTAATTGAGGGTATCGGCGGAAGTGGGACTCGGCGACGGGAAGATGGCATCCAAAATATCTGGCCAAGTATATCCCAGCCGCTCGAGGGCAAGTTTGGCCGCACTCCGCTTGGTATCCACATCTTCTAGCGGTATAGGAGCAGCCAGCTTGGAGTTGGAAAGCCAAGAGAGTGCCTGGGAGTGCTTGAACCGTACGAATGCAAGGCTGTCATTCGGGTCTGACCTAGCAGGAGTGGCAGGTGAGTGTTGTTGGGATCCCATGGGAGAACTCTCTTCAACTGGGTAGGCCGCAACACGCAAGGAAGGTGATGTGGTGGCGTTTGCGCTTGGTGGATCACTCGTCCAAGCCGATGGTCGAACGGACAGATGGACGGTACGTTGGGCGTCTTGGTACTGGACAGACAATGGGTGTGAGAACTCTGATCAGACCAACGTCGTATGACCTTACCAGCCAGAGTTCGCTTATTTTCTCTTGATCATCCAAGCACCGACCTCTCCATATGACACGCTGACCTTCTGGATGTGGATGACCAATGCACACAGAGGATATAGCCTGTTTAACATCCAGCACCGTCGCACTTTCCGGTACTTGTACGTCGAAAGACCTTGAATACGCGGGCAGCTCGACGCGGATGACCACATGAGTAGGGACCGACATGGCGGTGGTGACTGTGAACAAGCAACAAGCACTCTACTGTATACGTGGAGATCACGTGAAAGATCAAGTCCTAGTCAACTCCTCCTAAAAGTATCATCATCACTACAACACCAATGTACGAGCTTCTTTGGAACTTTTGTACGCTAACTCGATCATCTCTATGACTTGTGTAGTCTCTGCCCATTTAACCTCTGGCTCCTCGTTGTTTCGGATGGCTCTCGCCAGGTTTCTAAATAGCCCAATATATTGTCCGGGGGCTTCCGATGGCCAACTTGCGTGCAGATCAGTTTTCCGCACACTGCGGTAATAAAACGAGCTCTTACATGGATTTAGTGATGGTCGTGTTGTCTGGCCCGATGTTTTCAACAGTACCATAGATCTCCTGAGGTTCACGACCATATCTAGGTTCAAAAATGCCGCTCACGGAGGGCATAGCCTTGAGTTGTTCTTCCTGAGTATCGAGGCCGTACTTTGTAAATACCCCTTTGGTTCCACGAACCACATAGCGCAGTTGTGGTGCCGTGGCGGATAGGATGTGAGAACGAAGCAACACGGTGAACGGGTTGGGGAAGGGATTTCCAGCGTTATAGTGCAAGTAGATCGTGAACTGTCGTTGCATGCCGATCAATACTCATTCCCAAGAAAGAGTACCGAGGCCGTGCTCACGATATCGTCAACGTCAGGTTTGGTAACGCCTCGTATGTTCTGGGCAAACGCTGTGATCTTGGCTGGTCGGCCGAAGAGACTGAGAGCCTGATCTAAAAGGTGCGAGCCAAGATCATAAATGGCACTAGCACCATCCTTCCAAGATGATCTAATGCCTGGGCGGTATCGATCATAGCTGAAATTCGTTGGTGAACGACCTGGCCAGCTGGCAGCTCACTGGCAAAGTACTTACTGCGATTCAAATTCTAGGAGATTTCCAATGTATTGTGGAGACGAAGGTGGAAGTGCTAAGAGCTGTTTGAGAGCGATATGGTCCGAATCCCATCGCCTGTTCTGGTATCCATACAAGACAAGTCCCTTTGATTTTGCTATCGCATCGAGCTGCCGGGCTTGTGCAACGGTCTCAGTGGCGGGCTTGTCAACAAGAACTGCTGCAGTGTCAGGGGATTTTGAGACAAGGTATGAGGATAGATGTATACCATGTTTGCCCGCTTCCAGGGCAGCCTTTGCCAGAGCATAGTGGGTGTCGTTGGGGGTCGCAACGATCACCAGCTCAATTTCCTTGTCACCAATCACCTTTTCGATCGTCCTGTATACCTTGGTTTGGGCGCCGAAACGTTCCTTGACTTTACCTCCAGGGGATTGTGGGCTACGTTCCAGCACAGCATGAAGAGTGAATAGCTCCGGAAGAGCGAGGATAAAGGGGATATGAAAGGTTAATCCAGCGAGGCCAACGCCAAGGACACACGTCTTGATTGGTGCCATTAGCTGTACTACAGGCAAGATAAGGAGAGTCTTTCTTATCAAACCATCGAGTTTATATAGACCTCTGACAGACGGCATTTCCTCGGGCCGCTCCCTCGGAACGGAACCCGGTATCAGATGACATCATTGACACGTGATTCTATATTGTCCACGTGATCAGGTGTTGGATTGTTTGATTGGTTTCGAACTCCAGTTCAACACTCAAGATTGTTATGTGGTCACTCTTGAGCTTGATTTCTCTTCTTGCGGGCCATGCATTTGCCCAGATCCCCCTCCCAGATCCCCCTTTCTTGCCTCCAAATGCCTCAGTAGGAACAGTTCCCTCTCCCGGTGGCACCATCCCAAATTCCCAATGGTCATCACTACTTGGTGATCTCCTCTACTTTTACGAAGCGCAACGTAGTGGTAAACTACCCACGAGCAATCGCGTCAAGTGGCGAAACGACAGTGCACTCTTTGATGGTCAAGATGT
>JBBPMO010000011.1:0-119026 GCA_038090315.1 Xanthoconium stramineum
GGGGGATTTGGGGAGGGGGGGTTTATGGAGAGGTTTTTCATGTTTCGGGCTGGGGGGGGTTTGTGAGGGATGGGAGAAGGAGGGGGGGATGGGGAGGAAGGTGAGCCAGCGAGGAGGACTATATTATGAGAGGAGTGTGGAGGGGCTGTGGAGGGGCCTCGTTGGTGCATATGTTCGATTGTATATGAATACCACGACCAGCGTGGATGTCCAGTCTCACCGGGAGAGAAGGATTTAAAAAATGTTCGGAGGGGGAGGAGGAGGAGGAGTGTGAAATTGTCGTTGGACCGCGACCATGAAGGAGACCGTTCTCATGCTCCTCTCTTTCCTCTTCACGTTCATCTTCCTCGTCTCTGCCGCGTACCTCCTCACCACAAAACTTGCAGCAGCGGGATACGATATTTCCCGTCTCATCCTCATCGGCCTCGACACCAAAAACACCCCACCATCCCAGCTCGACATGCCCATCAATACCCAGTTCATCGCTCTCGCCCTCGCCGTCGCGAGCAGCGTATTCATCTACGTCAAGTTCGCTGCCAGTCTGTCTTTTTCTCTCTTTTCCCTTCCTCACATCTCATGTCTCCCCTTCAGAACGCGCTCCGGTCCTCAACTCAAAGGAGTTCCAGCAGTTCGTCCTTAGGGAGAAAATCGTCATCTCTCCCAATACCGCCATGTCCGTCTCTCTCTTTCTTCTGGCCCTGCTTACCGCCTGATTCTCTTTTACTCCAGCTACCGCATTGCGTTGCCTCGTCCCGACGATGTTCTCGGTCTGCCAATTGGCCAGCACATCTCCATCTCTGCAGAGATAAATGGCAAGGAAATAACCCGCAGCTACACACCTACGAGCAGCGACGACGACCTTGGCTACTTTGACCTCTTGATCAAGGTATTTCCTCCTCGCTTATCCCCCCGCACACTCTCGACCTCCTCCCCAGTCCTACGAAAAAGGAAACATCTCTCGCTATGTCTCCCTCCTCAAAATAGGCGACAAGGTCAAGGTTCGTGGTCCCAAGGGCTTCTTCAAGTATTCCCCCACCTTGGCGCGTCATATTGGCATGATTGCTGGTGGTACCGGCATAACACCCATGCTCCAAATCATCAGAGCCGCTCTCAAGAACCCTGCCGACAAGACAAAACTCTCCCTTATCTACGCTAACGTAAACCTGGAAGATATTCTTCTCAGAAAAGAACTCGACGACCTCGCTGCCAAACACCCCCATCGCTTCTCCATTTACTACGTCCTCAACAACCCCCCTGAAAACTGGACAGGTGGCGTCGGCTTCGTCTCCAAGGAGCAAATCGAAAAGCACATCCCCCGCTCAAGCAACGATATCAAGGTACTCCTGTGTGGTGCGTACACTCGTCTTCTCCGCCGTCGTGGACTCATCGCCACCAGGGCCGCCGCCAATGATGACAGCAATGAAGTACGTGTCGTTGCCATGTACATTCCTTTGTCTTCTCACTGCTCTCCTCTCCAGGAAACATCTCGCGGAGCTCAACTATCCCGCGCCGCGTGCGGTCAGCAAGCTCGAGGACCAGGCAAGTGCTCCACGCTTGCGATGCTGCCCAACTGAGCGATGGTCCACAGGTCTTCTTATTCTAATTGGGTGTATTTCCTAGTCGATCAGGCTTTCGGCTGGATACCCGCTGATACCCGTCGCATAGATGATTTAGACCTAGATACGTAGTCGTGGCACTAGCGGATCTAATGACATCATGATTTCTTGAATTTGCAACGTAGCACGACCGACTCGACCCGTTCTTCAAAGCTTCACCTTCAACCACAATGACCAAACCAGTCTTGTTCACCGACCCGCACTCCGTTTGGGCCACCGTGCCCGAGCTTGCTATGTGAGCAGCCAACGTTAAAATGTAAAGAAATCATTCATTTCTTCTGACGCAGCCGCGAACTCGGGTATGCCCCAGGCGACATCGAAACCACGGTTATAAACCTGAGACAAGGGGATAACTTTAGACCCACATTCTTGAACGTCGTATGTTGAACCCCTCTCATGTGCGTGCAAGTGATGACCTCGAACCAAGAACCCAAGGGGTACATTGCCGACCTTGGTTGTAGACGACCAAAGCTACACCAGCACCACGGAGGTGACATCCTACCTCGTCAAGCATGCCCCAAAGCCAGTCAAGCCGGGCACGTCCTTTATCGCAAAGATCCACGAGGACAGGTATGATCCAAATTTCGCCAAGCTTCTTGCTGTAAGTGCGTTAACCGTTGCCGTGGAATGGTTGACCTATCTCATCTCCAGCGTACCGACAACGAACTCGATCAAAAGGCTACGTTTGCGGTCCACTTTATTCGAAATCGTGAGTCGCACCATTTGGTATGTACTTACATACGACCGATGCTCTTTAGGACAGGATGCACTTGAACGTTACGTTTCCCAACTAGACGCTGCTCAACACAAGGTGTTCTATGACTCAAAGCTTGCCAGCAACGGATTCCTCCTTTCAATCTATCAGGGAACCACGCTTGACAGTGACAAACAGGCATTTTTCCAGCGGTCCAGGGCTCACTGGGACAATCTGAACAAGTTCATCTCTGAAGAACTTGCGACATTGTTGCCCGAGACGCCCTTCTTTGGTGGCGTTGACCCCGGCGAAGACGACTTCCACCTTGCTGCATGGCTCGCTCGAATTGCTGTCGTCGCTGGCGGTGGCAAGGAGCAAGACGGCATTCATGCATTAGAGAAGGGCCTAGGAATCAAACTTGACCCAAAGGTTTCTGCTTATTGGGGTGCATGGAGCGCCAGAAAGAGTTGGCAAGAGGTGTATGCGCAGGGCTTGCATTAGACGAAAGGAGAGTGGTCGGTAGAGTAAAGCGGTTCGTGCAGATGGCAAAGGCGGCTAAGCCTTGACTGTAGTCTGAGGAGACAGATTCAGCTGCGTTCTAGACTCTTCGAGCATCTCGATGCGACAATCGTTCAAGCTGGGTAGAATATGATGAACTCATGAGCAACAGGGAAGAAAGAGAGCAATACATCGTCCGTATATCATCCGCAGCTCGTAGTCCAAGCCTAAACTCATCTTCGGTGGGTTCTCCGATCGAGGTACGAGCGAGCTGTATGGCAGAATCGTAATAATGCAGTGCAGTCAATCCCTCGTCGTCCTTGGGTAAAAGAGGGAGAATGAATCGAAAGTGATGTATCATGCGCGAATGCGGTTTCAAAGGTGGAAGGTTGGGTATCACGAGATGTGCTCGGGCATCTGCAAACCAGTCAGAGAAGCCCATCGGCGTGGGTGAAGGATGTCGACACAGACCAATATCAGCAATGGTATCAAGCAAGCTGCGTCGGAACCGGATGCCACCGTGCTCGGTGCCAGGTATCCCCCAGCCGGGATGGGTCGTTCCCCGTGGTTGACACTCGTAGTAGATCAAGCAGGAACGTGCAAACTCTTGGGAAATATACTCGTGTACTGGCTGGCTTGGAATGTCAGAGACGAAACATGGAACAGTGACGTGGACCCACCTTTGGAAGATCCTGTCTGTTGATGCCACTGTGCGACCTGGATATGCGCTGCAGTCTCCTGCGGACGGCAATGCGGCGCTTTGTACAAAACGCGATGCTCAGGAGAAGCTGTCGAACGACGTCAGGAATGAACACTGAGCACCGCTGGATGGATGCAGAGATACGATACTGACCACCAGGCAGTACGTTGCGCCTATGGTGAGGGTGTCCCAGTTGTCCGTCCATGCACGCGGTGTGGTTCGAACTGCCTGTTGGAGGAGTGCGATACACGAAATGGCGAGAAAGCAAGCGACGACGAGCGTTATAAGAGCATAGCATCCCTCCGAGATCCAAGAGAGCACTCGCGAGTAGGAGCGGTACATGGGTTGAGCCAGGTTCTCCGTTCCGTCATGTCCGAGTCTCTGCACGAGCCGCCGTATTACATTCTCGTTTCGCTTCAGCACAACTCGACTGGCCAAAGCAATGCGCTCGTCCACGCCGACATTGAATATCGTTACGCCGACGATTCCCCTCTGTCGCTGCTTCCCCGCCTCCCCGATGAACACGTGCTGGTGTTCAACTATGATCCCGCCAGCGCAACCAAACCGACCATTAACAGCACCTCCAGTCATCTCGCTTTATCTGGCGTCAAAGTTTTGCCCGCACCGGGGGCCCGTGTAGACGACGATGCCAGCAAGAACAATAATATGTATGTCTTGGAAGTGACACCCACCTCCGACGAACAGTATGCCAGACTGTCCACCGTACTTGGGTTTACACTCACCTACCAAAGGACTGGCAGCGGCGTGGAATCATCCCAAGCTTGTATGCAGAATCCTCGTGCTATTGTCGCTCGCTTCAAACAAAGGCACGCAGAAGTATTCACATTCGTCCGCCCCGGCTCACCGATATCTAGAAACACTGACCTTCGCCGCATACTCGAGTACTCAGGCACTCTTTCCGAACCAAATCCTCAACCCAGCTCCCCCTTTCCGTAATGAAGCGAGGTCATGGCCTTGATCCATTCAGTCATCACCTTCAGATATGTGTTCTATAGTAGAGCATATTCTCGATACATTACTCTACCTCATCATCGCCGTCTACTGCCTCTCCCAGCCTTTCGTTGCTGTAAGGTCGCTCCATTCCCTGCAGATCTTCCGCTTACCACAGGGGCCTTAGATTCCTCCTCAGCAGCCAGCAGTGCCGACAGTCTAGCTTGACATGAGCACATCCCTTCGCATTCATAGCGCAGACATACCCGGACTTGACGTCCCCACTTTGTAGAGAGTTTTGGATACTTGCAATCTTTCCCTGATGGGTTTTAAGCTCTTCCAGTGTTTGCGGGTCCAAGTGTTTCTAACTCGGTGCGTGAGCGTGGTACGTTGACTGGGAACAAGCAGCGTTACCATGATATACGGCATCCCAACCATCATCAGTCCCGTCAACACCATGATCATCACCATTGGATTTTGGAGCATGCCCAATAAGTTGAACGACTCATGGGGCTTGAAGTAATTATTCTTGTGTCGAGGTATCAAAACAATAGGGTATCGCATAGACACGGACGCAGCAGATATCAGCGGCGTTCCGAGCATGTGGGACTTAACGTGCGGTGGACTAGCAGCGTCCACCACGTCTACGCGGAACTAACCCTCCAAGGATCAGCGGGGAGAGCGAAATAGGGGAACCAACTTGCGTACTTGATCAAACACGTAGTCGCGCGATGTGACTGAGAGAACATAGGTTCCCAGACCCACGTCTGGTCTTGCGTCACAGGGAGTCAGTTACCACAAATGACGTTCAGAGACGTTCGTACATGGAAAAGTTTCCGTCTCGTGTTATGCGGGCAGAATGTTTGCCCGCGTCAAGGACGACTTTAGCAACATCAAGCGCGCTATAACCTAAATTTCTTGAAAGTTAGCACTCACATGCATGGTAGGAACGAAACCCATGCTTACTAGGACATATATCGTTCCATTGTACGTGTCCAATGAGGTCGAGGCAAAGACAAGTGCTGAGCCAAGTCAGCCAACCGCTCGAGGATAACCGATTCTATGCTCACTTGAACAGAATCGCTAATATACCCAGCGAGCTCAGTTTCATGGTAACGCGGTTGTCGCAAAGGGCGCACATGTGCCTGACAGCAAGGCTTATTGTACAACAAGGCCAAACAATCTCTCCCGGCCCGCTTCCTACTACTAGCACTTCGACCTACTCGAGCCGAAAAAATCGCCCGTCATGAGGCAAAGGAGGGCGAAAACGTACAGAAAGCTCATGTCGATGTACTCCCTGTCGTTTGGGTTTCGGCAGCCATATCAAGTCCTAGGTACGTCCGTCTTACACCGATCTAATCCAAGCTCATATATGCCCAGTTGACGCACAGATGTGCGGATTGGCCGTAGCGGCCAAGACGGACCTGCCACAGCAGCTGAGCATCGTGCTCCAAGGAAACGTCAAGCCCAGTGCGATGCGTGACTGTCATCTCTGTTCCTGCATCGCCTAACCTGTTCATTACCCAGTGATCACGCAATGCTGCATCCAAGAAATGTATCTGCAGGGAAAATCACAGCAGCCAGCTGTTGATCTCGCAAAGTCTTTTGAACGTAGAAAGTGCAATCACAGAGAAGCTATACCTGGAGATGAATGCATCGCAAGCGTCGTCGGAAAGTCTCGTTTTCAGTCGATGCACGTCGTCTTGACGCCTCAGTAGGTGACTCCAACAAGCATCGCTATGTCATAGCGACCCAGTCCAAAGTGCTCCGAGTTAAACTCCGACTGATACCTGCGGTACCAATCGTTCATATAAATCGTGCAGTGATGATCTTGGAACCCCCGAGCGACGCAACGTTGGAAGCCAAAAAACAGGCATGTCGTTCAATCGTGTATCTACGTACTAACACTCGGCGTCTAGAACGAAGAAGAGGCGTCTCAACCTAGCGTTGCTGAGCTGGCTACCATCAGATCCGATAACCCAGCTGAACCTCCTCGCCGAAGGAAGGGGCCAAAGGGGCCAAACCCTCTCAGCATGAAGAAAAAAGTAGTGGTTTGCACAAGACAACCTATTTCCACCCCTCCAGACCCAGGTCAGAAAAGAAAGATCGCAGATGTCGAGGATGCAGCAGTCCCTAGTGTGCGGAAGCGCAAGAGACGCAGAAAAGGTGGAGGTACCAGCGGACAAAGCGAGACTGTATCTCAAACAGTTGTACCAACGTAGTTGCTCACTTATGATCCATCCGAGTAAAAGAATCACGGAATCCAGATTGCGGTCAACAGTACAAAAATTGATACACTACAGATTGCACCATCCCGACAAGAGAAGAGTACATCGCTCAGCATCCACCACGCAGACGAAGAACTAGCGTGGATATCGTCATTACAGACAAACGAGATAATAACCAATCAACTTACCAAGGTGCAGGGTGCTCTCTTTCTGGATGTTATAGTCGGAGAGGGTACGCCCATCCTCGAGTTGCTTTCCAGCAAATATAAGGCGTTGCTGGTCTGGGGGAATGCCTTCCTTGTCTTGAATCTTCGTCTTCACGTTGTCAATCGTGTCAGAAGACTCGACTTCCAACGTAATGGTCTTGCCCGTCAGAGTCTTGACGAAGATCTGCATACCACCGCGCAGACGAAGCACCAAGTGAAGCGTCGACTCCTTCTGAATGTTGTAATCAGAAAGAGTGCGACCATCTTCGAGCTGCTTTCCGGCAAAGATAAGACGCTGCTGGTCGGGGGGGATGCCCTCTTTGTCTTGGATCTTCGTCTTCACATTGTCAATGGTGTCAGATGACTCCACCTCCAACGTGATCGTCTTTCCCGTGAGGGTCTTGACAAAAATCTGCATACCACCACGAAGACGAAGAACTTCGGAGAGGATTAGAGTAGATAAAAAATAAGAGGCACTTGACGTACCGAGATGAAGTGTAGACTCCTTTTGGATGTTGTAGTCGGACAGGGTACGACCATCTTCCAGCTGCTTCCCGGCGAAGATGAGACGCTGCTGGTCAGGAGGGATACCCTCCTTGTCCTGGATCTTTGTCTTCACGTTGTCAATGGTGTCCGATGATTCGACCTCGAGAGTGATCGTCTTCCCCGTCAAGGTCTTCACAAAGATTTGCATTCCGCCACGGAGACGGAGCACAAGGTGGAGGGTGGACTCCTTCTGAATGTTATAGTCAGAGAGGGTACGGCCATCCTCAAGCTGCTTTCCAGCGAAGATCAAGCGCTGCTGATCGGGGGGAATACTATACAGAAACGTGAGTCAGGCAGTGTGAGAGAGGATGTCGAAACTTTACCCCTCCTTGTCCTGGATCTTTGTCTTCACGTTGTCGATGGTATCTGAGGACTCTACCTCGAGGGTGATAGTCTTTCCAGTGAGAGTTTTGACGAAGATCTGCATAACTGAGCGATGTGTTGTAGTGGGTTGTATCAAGGGGATGATGGGCTGTGACGTGGGCTGAGGAGGTTTATATATAACTGGGTGTCGGAGTTTCAAAACCGATAACAGCTGACTCATGTGCTGTGGAATTGCGCCGCACATTCTACAGAAATCACTAGCATTCGTCGTACCACAGCCTTATTGTCAAATCTTTTTCCATCGAGGCAGAGGCGATGATCGCTCGCTTGGGATGTGTCTGTCCCCACTGCATAAGCAACGCGTATAAAGCACCGCACCAAAGCACTCACGGCCACTGCCAGCACAGCATCTGACCACATGATGAGACCTCGTTCCGTGGTCCAAGATTAGACCCACTCACCCCTGTGCCCTTCGAGTACCTGCACAATTTCACGGCTCTGCAAATCCCAAATGTAGACTTTGCTATCCTCACTACCGCTCACCACATATGGCCCATTGTTCGTGATGAAACAGGTAGAGAGACAATACGTGCGGTTGGTATGCCCCGTATACGTCTTCACACACCGCGAACTCTGGTAATTCCAAAGTCGGATAGTGGAATCTTGTGTAGCAGCCAGGATGAACTTCGAGTTTGGCGAGAACTTCACATGAGAACTGCGTCGAAGATCAGTCATCAACAGCTTGCCAATGGATTGTACGGACCATATCGGATTATCATCGTCCACCAGCGTTTTCAGGCACTGACCCGACTCCGAGTCCCAGATTCGGCTGAGACAGCATCACGTTACTGTCCATCTGAATAATTCAAACACTTACATTAGACCATCCATGGCGCACGACACTATGAGGGTGCCGTCGTGGTTAAAGCCGACAGCTGTCACGGGATCGGAATGTGCAGGTAGGACCTTCAACGACCTCCCTAGTACGCAGTAAATACGCCGATCCGCCCCCTTTTAATGTGAAGAATACCAACCTCTTGCCACGTCCCAGACGCGAACCGTCTCGTCGTACCCCCCAGAGACCAAAAGGTTTGATCTCGGGTTAAAGTTCACACAGAAAACGAAGTTGGTATGACCTTGGAATACTTTGGCAAGGTTTCCCTAGCGTGTTAGAATGAGCATCCAGCCAAAATACAAGATTGCGAAGCCTGACCTGTTCCATGTCCCACAGAATGATCGACTTATCATCCGATGCAGATGCGAGGAAATCCCCCTCGGACGACCACGCCACGTCGTTGATGCCCTCATGATGGCTCTCAAATGTTTTAAGGATTTCGCCGGTGTATGCGTCCCAGATCTTCACCAGCTTGTCGGCAGCTTGCTTCCATAGAAATACTGTCAGGCAATTCAATTTGGATGAACGTGGAAGATGCACCAGAAGATGCAAGCAAGCTGCCATCTGCGCTAAACTTCAAGGAGGATATCGACATCGTGTGTCCGCTGAGGATAAACTTGGCATGATAACTTGGTCTCAATCGCGAGACAGTTTGTTCTTTGGTCGTGACTTCCGATACAGAGCGACCATTTTCTGGAAGGTGGTCTTTGGACATGACATCGAATCGTGATTCGGTGCTGCCTTGGCATGTTGAGCTGGCTGATGCTGGAATTTGATTGTCGATATCCATGAACAGGAACGTCCCGAAGTGACACTTTTGAATCTGCTTGTGAGTGGTTTCGGGGTCACGCTGCATTCTCTCACCATTACAGTCAGTAAGTCCTAGTCCCTCCAAGTACGGTCTGTCTTTGACTGCGTGAAAAAGGCAAAGCAAAATGACTTCAGCGACAGCGGAATGGCTAACACCATCCACGCGGACAGAATTGATTGAAAACCTCGTATCAGGTGTTGGTGCGTCGTTTCACGCGAGTTCTTTCAACCTGATCGATTTAGTCAATTCTAGACCGATATAATCCATCCAATGTCGGAATCCTGGAGGACTATCTTTACCATCAAATCAGGAGCGGGGAATACGATTGTCTCGCCAATCTCGCCATCCTGAAACTGTACGTTTCGTTTCTTTTGTTCCATCTTCGAAACTAATTACTAACCAGGTACCAATTTAACCCGGACCTCTATAACCCAGATGTAGTCGTCAACATCCTTCTCAAAGCCCTTACCGCTGAGCCTTTCCCGGACTTCAACCTTTGCATTTCCCTCCTAGATGACAGGATGCCCAACACCAGCACTGATGAACCAGACCCTCTCCCGACTCTTCTCCCGACACTCACAAACCTTTATGATCTCCTCCATCAGTGTCGCTTCCCCGCGTTTTGGACTTTCTACAAGTCTGAAGAACTTGAATCTCTGCGAGACAATTATACGATCGAATGTATAGGTTTTGAGGATGCCATTCGAGAAGTTGCTGCACGTGCAGTTAAGGCTACGTTCACGCGCATAGGACTGAAAAGACTTGGCTCATATGTTGATCTGGCCGGGACTGAGCTGGAAACCTGGGCCTCAAAGCAAGGATGGACCATTGATGGGCAAGTCGTATCGATTCCCCCTAATCCGGACAACCAGATAGAATCCGTTGTTATCCGTGAAAACGTAAAGTTACCTCGTAAGTTGCTATTCGTCCCCAGAACTTACCATCTCACCGGTATTGCAGAATTGTCCAAGGTTATCGCGCACTCTGTGCAAGCAAAATAGTTGTTCATACTCTACACCTACTAGTCTTTCGTGTGCCTCGTCAAAATTCTATTGTTGCCTGCCCTCCACGTCAGCTTGCATTGTATCTCTCAAAACCATTCATTTCTGGACCCATTCATCATCTGCGATCGTGTACGAACCACGATTCTCATGCCGTCGAAAACGCAGAGAACGTACCCCAAACTGCCATCAAGGAAGATACGCCTAGTAGAACTGCATCGTACCATTTACATTGCCCAGTCATCGCAATTTTCGCGGAAATCGGACCGATAACGCAGATGACAAAGGCAGAGAAGGAGCCCAGAAACGCCATTAGGGAACTGAACTGCGGAACAAGGATTGAAACCAAGATCGACAAGAGCGGGACCATAATACGCTCAAAAGCCACAAGAAATTGTTTCATCAATTGGTTCTCTGGTGGTGATCCTTTCCCGTCCTCCACCGAGGTTGGTGGAGACGTAATTTCCAAGCCTAGCGTACTCTCCAAAATAATGTTGAGCTACATCGGATGATTAGCATGTTGCGCAACAAGTAATTAAAAAATGACTCATACCGGCCTGGTGCTCAAAGCAAATTTTGACCTAGTGGGAAACGTTGGGAAGACAAAGATTATGAGATAATCTGGACGTCCGCTTACAGTGGAGTAATGACGAGCAACCACATCACTAACTGGTTTAGTGTCGAGTTATACCCAGGTGTGGCGAGTAAATCCTTGCTTATCTGCAGTGCTTGAATCAAGTAGTGCAATACAAAATCGAAACAAATAACCGCACCTCATCGCTCACTAAATTGCCAAACATCAGATACCCTGCGTACCCGATAACGCCGTAAACAAACGTTGCGACTAACTTTGAACGGTTCAACTACGCATTTTCTCGCACCAGGTTCAACTGACTTACAAACGCTCGGTTGACCATATGATCAAATTGCGACGGGTCTGCCATATCGCGAGCCAACGAAGGTATAACAACGTGGCCAGAAAACTGACTAGAAATTAACCCTGAAACTGCACAGGACAAACACGGATACTCACCCCTGCCATGAACAAGCCGAATGCTACCCCGACCTCTCCAAGTGTCCCTGGGGAGAAAGACGTGGGAGCGGGACTCCAGAAGCTACCCGGACCATCCGATTTCGAAAAGCCATCTATGAATATCACTGCGATGATTAGCAGCGTCGAACTGATTCCCAGCAGTGATGTGAAGGAAAGAATAGATAGAGGCATGAAAACCGTCGGGGCCAAACTGTGCGAGGAGTTGTAAACATCAGAAACACAATAAAAACATCATTTACACGAAAAGAGAGCAAATCTTGTAAGTGTTGGCAGAGTAAGCTGGCCAGACTCCCACCAGGGAATCAGCTGTTAGGGTAACAAGAACAACGCTGAAAGATCTGGTTGACCAAGCTGACGCCGAAAAAAGATTTGTGCATATATACCTGAGGGAAAATAGCTCGAGACAGAACAAAATTTTTGTCAGCAAGAATGACTTGGGGCCAAATGCTTTTCGACCGATGTCGGCATATGAACGCAGGCGAGGGTCATCTAGAATCTGATGCGCAAGCAGTTTCGCACTAAATTCCAGGATTAGATGAATTTCTCACTTGGGGAGAATTACTCACGTGTAACAAGTGATGAAGCCAAAAAAGATGATGAGGACCGTGCCCCACAGCCATCCGGCATATGCGAATGCAAGCGGCTCGGAGAGCATGCCTATCCCCAAGAGGACTGCGATGCAGTTGAATAGCTGAGACGGACACTAAACATCTCTCGAATATGGGGTTTTTCAGCAGACTGACCGTCTGACCGTAGGTACTCTTGCCCTTATAATCGACCGTGGCAGGAGGAATAGTATTTGCAATCTGCGGAGCGGTACCATCCGGGTGATTCACAGTATTGTAATCTGTGCGACTGGCAGAAACTGGGGCAGGCCGAGGCGAGAACACCGTGAAGGAAGCAGCTTTCCTCAGCAAGGGGGTAGTTTCGCGGCCCCTGCGAGCTCTAATGGGATGTCCTCTCGTGCTGACCGTTTGAAGAGCCTCGGAAACTGGGTTTGATACAGAGCTCTGTTCTGGAACTCCCATTGTGCGTTGGGGATGTCCCTGAGCAGACCAACCGTCAATCGAGCCCGAGGGGTCTAATGGTTCCGATAGGGGAGGTTCATCGTCGGAGAAATCATTAACCGTGTCGGATGTCTGTACATTCGAACTGGGATAATACTGCGAACGATAATCTGCATGGTAGCATGGGACCCCAGCGATCTTGAGCAGAAGGTGGGGAGGGTACTCACAAGAAGCAAATGCGTCCCGAACGCTATGGATGCTGGAAACGGAACCGTAAGTAAAGGAGTTGGGAAGGGAAGACATTAGGCTCGACGGGTAACAAAGAACAGGAGCAGCATATTATAATACAAATTAGAATACGTTAATTCATGGAAGCTCCGACGAAAAAAAAAATAATGAAGAAAATGATGCGTGACGCATCAAGGCGCAGAAGTAGAAGTGCCTGCCGTCCCGACTCCCGACACATCGTGACGTAGCCAATCGGATAACTTGAAGTTCCGGCCGGTCTGATGGCAGTGCCGCGCCAAGCGGCGAGCCACAAAACATGAACAAGACTTGAACGGTTCAACAATCAATGACACGTCTATATACATGTGCGGGTGATATGTAGATAAATACTATGTTTGCTGATCTATGCTGTGTATGATGGAATGGAGACAAGTACATGACGAATCGCTTGCCTGCAACCGGCTACGAAGAATTTACCGCTCGACGATTCGTCCACATCATATACGACTCCCTCAAGATGTCATGTCCGACCGTTGTCTTGACTCTTGTCGAACGTCGGGCTTCAGGGAGTTTGGCACTCACGTTCAGGTCCTACAGCAAATTCAGTCAGCTGTCCCTCTCCCCGCTAACAAGATAGCGAACCGAGAGGCGTTTACGCATTCCGGGTGCGATGTGATTCCACCATTTCGTGAACACGTTTTTAAGTGCCAGTTCTCGGACCCCTTTCGAGTTGAGCCATGCCACAAACCCGTCCACCTATTATGATTTGGTCAGTTATATCGCGGGTGCGCGGCAGAGCTTTCCTACCTCCTCGGGCTCCGTGTATACTGCCCACTCTCCAGGAGCCAAGAGTCCCTCTCCCTCTTCCTCCTGCCTTCTGGCATCAACGTCATTCTCCTCTCTTCTTGACATCAACTCCAGCTCCATTTCACTGGGTCCCTGGACGAATATACGACCGGTACCGTATTGGACGACGCCTCCGCTACCCAACAGAGACATGGAACCCATGCCATCAAACCACCAGACTCGATTGTGAAATCGATCCTTGCCAAGTGGTTTGGCTCTGACGGCTCCAAGTAGCTTTCGGAATTCTCGTTCGATGCTCTCCAATCTCCGTTCAAGTTTGTTGACTTCCTCGTCAAGACGACGATGCTCAGCTTGGGCTTGCTTTTCTGCGGCGACTTTCGCGCGAGCGATTTCTCTTTGCTTCGCGTGTGCTTGGGCATGGGCTCTCTGACGGAGGTCTTTTTGACGGGGTGTGGCCTTCTGACGACCACTGTTTACTGAGGGGGTCTCTGAACCTTCTTCTGATGGTGCGTCCGATAGATCGCTGGAGTCATGCGTGGCAACATCTTCCTCCGTCCCGGCAGGAGTTACTTCTTTCTTCGCCCCCGCGTCACTCGCGAGCGTGTTCATCTCCTCGGCACTGTTGAAAATCATCACTTTTGTGCATCAATGTCTCCTCACCATACTTACTACTGCTTTTTCAACCGATTGATCTCAATTTTTTCTTTCCGCAATGCAGTCAAGGATTCTTCGCATCCTTCCATGTGGGTGTGGATTGCCTTGCTTGATACAGAGAGGTTGCATAAAAAGGCCAGAATAGCAATGCGATCAGGAGGTGGAAGGGTATGATAGCGCTCCCCGGGCGACGACATCAATGAATAAGAAGTAGGTGTGGAAACCCGTGAGCTGTTTGAACAGGGTGACGATTCCACGTTCGATTCGGGCGCGAAAAGCAGTCTTGTCAGCACCTCTCGTAGGCGGGGGAAATTCTCCAGTGTCGCGTGCTGTTGACGCCCTTCAGCGACCAAAGGTACGATACGATGTACCACTTACGTCTTTCAGACATCCAACTAGGGCATCTTCCCAGCCAGCTCTTGCATCCTGAGTGCGAAGCGGGACACGTTCCCAGTTGTTTCCTACGTCGGCCATTGCAGCCGCGAGTTGGTCAATCGTAATGCCAAAGACTTTGTGCTCCTCCAGGGAATCTTTCACGCGCAACAAGGAAAGTACGGCACTATGGCGATTAAATGGCACGGTACGCAAATTATAAATGAGCGTGGCGTGTATCTCGCACAACAACGGGCACGGGGGTTCGATAACGGAATGTCGAAGAGCGTGTTCAAAGTCGTCCATCGTGAAAGGAGAAATGTGCAGCGGCTGACTACGATGGGTTGTCAATGCAAAGGTTCCGCTGGAAGGTAGCACCAACTCACCCGAATACAACCATAAAATTCCAGGCCATGAGAAAAGACTCGAAAATAGCCTGGTCTTCACCAAAGGGCAAGTGGACCCGACTAGGAATGGGTTTCTTGAGCTTGATGCCCGCTTTCTTTTCCTTATCCGAGATGCGAACATCAAGATCCTCGGTCGGGTAGCGGATGGGTTTCTTCTTCTTCCTTTCAGCCGCAAGTCGCTCGGCCTCTTCTTTGGCTTTTTGCTGCTTTGCTACCTTCTCACGTGCTTCCCGCTCTCGTTTTTCTGCAGTAGTGGTAAGGGCTTTCGCTAAGACCAACTCAGAACATACGGGGATAAGTACGGCATCAACTTACCCCTCTCTTCTTGGGCAGCCGTCAACTTCTTCTGTTTTTTCGTTGGAGGCCCTTCCTTATCCTCCCAGATCTTTTTCCGCTTGTCAATCTCACCTTTTTTGATGCTTTCGACGTCTCTCCGTGTTTCCTCTGGCATGATGGAATCCACGCCATAGTGCTTGGCAATCACCTCTTTTACAGTCCAAGGCGAGGCCACGGCGGCGTCACGGTCAACGCAGTCACGGATGAACCTCCGGAGAATTGACTTTGAGAAAGCCAGGCGGTCACGACTACGGGAATGTGGTCAGACCATACACTTCTGATACCATGACATCGATATACCTCATCGTATTACACCGAACATCAAGCAATCTACCGCTCCACTGTCCCTTGTCCTTTTGAACAGCTTTTCCTTTTTCATGACTTTTCTCGTGCGGCTCCTCCAGAATTTGGACCTGGTAAATGTACTGGAGCGGACCATCCTTGGCAAGTGCTTGTTGAGCGGGTATCTTCAGGTCTCCTCCGATCTTATGCACTTGTATGTCGCTTGTGGTGTCCACTGGAGGTGTCTGAACCGGCGAGGTTGAGGAGGAAGCTTGGTCTGGAGGCAGAATCTCCATGACCTCTGAGGATGGCTTTGATGGACAGACCCGGAGAACTTTAGCATAGAACCTGGCAGGCATGAGAGGGCTGGATCCTGATCAAAACACGGGACTCACTTGTCCCCTTGTACGTCGACGAAAACCTCTGATGCAATGAAGGGAGATGATCAGCACCGATGAGACAGCACAAGAAGATGGCGTACTTTCATCCGTAAAGTACCTGTCCTTGAATCGTTCAAAGACTGCCTCCACTAGATGGTCCAGGCGGCCAACGACCTCTAATGTTCACATCCGAAACATGTCAGCCGCAACGGCGAGCAGGCGAGCAAAAGGAGCACGTACGCCATTGAACCGCCTTGAGAACAGCAGACTTCAACGGTTCAGGGAACCTGGAGTGCATGGTCTGAGCCTCTTGTTGTTCACTCTCAAGCGCCTGGAAGTAGTCAAGGCCACTCTTGCCTGTGACCTCGCACTGGAATTGTTTTAGTCTGTAGAAGGACATTCTCGCCGCATAGGCCCTGGAGAGGGGGAAGAAAGTCTGTGAGAGAAGAGAGAAGGGGAGGTAGTTGGTTCCGCGCACTCATAGTTCTCGAATATCTCTCCTGTTTGATGGAGATAATAAACTTCCTTGTCAGGGTTCGACTGTGCGGCCTGGAGGAGGGCTTGGGAGGGTTCTGTGAGCACTACGCGTTTGCGTCTGCATGTTGGCATTGTAGGATGAGAGGAGGAAAAAAGAAATGGGAGAATGCGGGAAAGAGAGGGAATGGCCGCGAGTGGCTATTAGGGAGGAAACGTTGGCATGTAGCCGCTACGGCAGTCCCTGTGCATTTTTGCAACCCGTCTCTGCACACAAGGAACTGAAACCTCCTATGCATCCCACTTTTTATGCTTCCCCTCCCCGCCTCTCTCTCCATTATCCAGACAAACAACACGCGTATATTTCATTCCCAGAACCCCCTAGCCTCGCCCCCTCTCCTCGTCCAGGACACTCTACACGGACATCGTGCGACGCGAACCCGGCGCAGACGCTCGGCAGCCATCGGGTACAATTTTGTCCCAGCCAGCTGGCCAACAATGTCTCGACGAGGCTACACATAGTAGACACACCATTCGCTTCCTCCGCGCCTCCGGCCTCCTGGGTCACCTCCCGCTTCTGACAGTCCTGCTAGTGAAATTGCACCTTCTGGTCGCTTTCCCATCTTGCGTGTATCGGCAACATAGACACCCTAGCGCTGGACGCGTGTCTACCAAGCGATAATGAATCATTGGCGGGACCGCTTGCCCGGGCCAGTGCTCGCTACTTGGACTGGAGGGAAATATTTAACTGCCCTTCGCACGTGATGCGTTAGACTGATCACGTGGAAAACGGATTGACTGAATATAAAGTCTGAAAAACACAGTGGAATTGTCATTATTACTCATCGAAAAGACATAGGGAAGCGTCATTAAGTGTGGAGAAGCGGAAAGAAACGAATGAATGAATGAATAGCTAGCATGCATTGCAGGTTAGTCGTGGTTTACAGCGTGCAGAGATAAAGTGAAAATGCTAGGGGACAGAAAACGAAAGAAAGGTAGATATCCAATGAGCGACAACGTTAATCAAGATTCACGCGTACTCTGCCATTGTCAGGTGGTTTCGGCGAAGATTCAGAAGCACCTAGACGAGTGAGTTTGTTCCGGAAACGTCCTGAGCGCACTGGCTCTTTGCCTTGACTCGTCCCGTTGGTTGCGAGTTCGTGGGATCGAGTGTGTGTGAGGTGTGTATCATTCGCTAATTCCTCTGCACCTTTACCGGGTCGTGAAAGCGACAGAAGACGGCGTAGACCAGATCCACCACCTCGCACTCTCGCACTCTTGCTATCTTTGGCATCAATAACGACGATGGCTTTAGCTGCCGTGGACATTGGTGCCTTCTCATTTACATGCGACACCCTGCGAGCACGGTCTTGGTTCGGTATCGTGGGACTCGTAATGGGAGAAGGCGAATGTCCGTTAGCATGGTCTTTGCCCTCCACGTTGACTAGGACCCAACCGTTGCCACTGCCACTTCGACTTCCCGTTTTCGTTGGCGAGGCTGGCGCACTAGAACTACCCTTCGACTTTCCAAGGCTGTCTCGCGACGAGGGAGGAGGCGGAGATCGGGGTGCTATCATCCCTATCATTCCGGCCTCACTCTTGCGCACAGCCCCATCACGCACGAGTTCAGGTAGAGCGACCCGTGCATCGACATCGTGGAGAGATCTGTCAGGATGCCTGTTGTGTTCGGGGCGAACAGTAGCCTCGTCCGTTTTCGAGGAGTCGTTGGCTTCGCTTGCCTCCTCCTCCGGCGTCATTGACCAACTCCCGGGCAGTACCGGAACGTGCAACACGGGATGAGGCTTGGGTTCCTCGGTAAATAGTTCTTGCTCCTCCTGAATATTCTCGATACCCTCCGGCTTACCCAATCCCGTCCATCTCATTGGAACATCGCAAGACCCCGTTGTGTCAATGGAATTAGAAGAAAATGCCGAATCTCGTATGCGGAACATCCCTGGGCTGAGAAGTGTTGGGTTCTCTCCCAGTACAAAGTCTTGTGCTCGAGGTCCACCTGGTGGCGGTAAAGGGGTACGAGGATCGCGTGGATGTGTCGTGAGCAACGGTGGAGTTTTTGCACGCGTTGACACCGGCCTCATGGCGCTGACCCGACGATGTGGAGATGGTGACCTCGACCCGTTGGCACGTTGTTCCGGGGTCGAGTGAATGGTCTCTTCATCATCATATTTAGATTCTGGTGGCTCCCCAGAGTTTGGGGGATAAATGGTTTTGGAAAGAAATCGGTTCCGACCGAGCGTCCCAACCCCAGTCATATTCTCGCAGCTACTCGGCACCGCACTAGGCAGAGAAGTACGATAGCGACCATGCTCGTCATCGTCAGGCGCATCGAAATCCACAGAGATGGGTACTTGAGCTCTCGGAGCGGGTTTGCGCGTGCCTGCAACTGCATGAGAAGGCGATAATTGTGTAGGGAATGATGATGCAAAGCCATTGGTTTCAGTGGCCGCTCGGATATGGTGGGCGGAAGATGGACCAGGTAAGGGAGGAAGCAGATGATGAGGAGCTGTTGCTATCCGTCTGTGCAACGACGATGGAATAACTCCCACATCAGGATTGAGCCCGGGTTCAGGGGTAGACCCTCTGTTAGATCGCCGGACATCCAACATGGACCCGGACTGGCTAATTGGCGACTCTGGGCAATTCTGATCGTATGGGTCCGGAGATCCAGGTCCGATGAAGACCCACAAATCCTTGACCCGTGAGCGACCACATATGGAAAGCGATGTAACCATTGTGCAGGCATGACCATCGAGAGAAGTAAGAAGAGACAGGATTTGATGAAGCGAATCGGTTGCAAACGTATCTTCGTTGAACCCTGAGAGAACTGAGTTGGTAGCAGGCACACGATAAATATTGTATACTCACAGCTGTATCCCTTGAGCTTGAATTCGTATGCTGCGTCCCCAACCTTTTTCTCCGACACGACACCTCTTGGCCAAGAGCCACGCACTGCCTGCAGAATGGCCGGAGTAGAATTCAAAGGAGGGTATATGACACGCATGACAGTGCTGGAGATGAAAGATATCGCAAAGGGAGTCTTCCTCTCATGCTTACCACCAGTACCGTGGGACAGGTTGCTCCCAGAACCAGCAGGGATTGGGGAATGAGGTGGGAACGCCAATGGCGGAGCAGATAGGCGAGAGAAAGCAATTGCCAAACGATCGTCACGTTCGCGACCGTAGTCGACAGTGGAAACAATGTTATAACAATGCCTATAAATAACGGCAAGGATGTCGAGGAGGATGCGTTCCGTACGTGCGCTCTTTGGGGAGGCCCAAGGTTTGCCATGGAGTTGAAACTCGCACAGCTTTTGAGCTGTGTCCTCGCGGCAAGCGGCGTTGAGGTAGAAATGGTCAAAGAGACGGCGTAGGTCTGCGATGACCTCGAGCGAGAAAGAATAAAGTCTAATGAAACTTGAACCGGAAATGGCTAGCAAGGAGAAATCTGAAGTTGTCCGCTGGTCACGAATGAATTCTTTCCTGGGGACGAAGCCTGAGTCTGTCAAGCTGGAGACTGGCTGCATGTGAACGATGGTCGGCCAGGATGGGGTGTGAAGGGTAAAAGGGAGACGAGAAGGACGTATATCCCCAGCAATAGCCTGAGCGGGATGGTAAACGTCAGGTAAACGGGTGGCCAATGTTAAATCAAAAGTGGAAAGAGGCGAGAATGAAACTTACGAGAAAACGTGCTAGACACGCCAATCGATGCGTAAGGTGACCCGAGACAAGTTAAGCAGGCGGTAACGGTCAGGTGAGGCGATGGCAGGAGAGAGACGACTGCTGGCTGCTGCGCGGCGGTTCCGGCAGGGGGAGTCCGTCGCTCCAGCTCACGCCGGTCGGCTCAGGGTGACATTAAGCGTGTCGGTGGCGGTGCAATGACCAAGGTCACTACTGGCACCACGTGTTTATCGACTACTACAACCTCCTGAACTATGACCAACCTCGCAAAGCTAAACGTTTTAATGTGTAGGCATCAGCGACCTCCTTACCCATTACAAACTGACGTCTGTCGCAGGCGGCACAGTACGTCACTATGCCCGCGAACGATCAGTCATCATATATGTAATGCAACCCAGGGTGAGTACACCACAGGATGGACGGGTCAAGGAGCCTCCAAATCCGACAAAAAGGTGAACCGACCCTCCAATATACCATCATTTACCAATCTATCCGTCCGATTTCTAGATCGGCGTCAGTTCAGCCATCCTGTAGCTTCTTACTTCATCATGACACATTCCAGGTGGTTGGCCTGACGTTCTTCGATCTTCGGAGACTCGGCAAGGCGAGCAAGAATCGATCGGCCCACATGCCGAGTGGCTCACGTAAAACGTACATACTAGATTGATAAACTTGGAATGGTCGGCGTCAACGGATCCAAGTTTCCCTTGATCCGGCAACATCTGCAACAGAACATAGCCAATGTTTACAAGGACATGGACACTTCGTAAGGGTCAGTAGTCCCGTAGCAACAGCCTTCCCTGACATCAGATATTATTGCAGATTCGACGAATTCCCGAAAGAAGGGAAAATCGATCCGGAAGCTTGTCAGTAACCCATTGCCACGATCATATCGTGCAGCGCTTAAATCGCTATGCCAGACAAGCAAGCGATGGACAAGATGTCTCCCGGCGATGCCGTGGTAATCTTTACTCCAGACAGTTGGTTTTCGTAGGCTACGAGAGATACTCTGACCACAACGCTTTTAACCCCACAGGTACCCATCACCCTATCGGTCTCTACGCAATCGAGCGTGGCATTCACGTCCTCGTTACCAAACCAGCAACTCAGCTTCTTTCTCACCACAACGAACTCATCGAAGCCGCTCGGAAGCACAATGTTATCTGCTTTGTCGAGCACCACAAACGTTTCGATCCCGTTTACAGTGATGCCAAAGCGAGGGCACAAACACTCGGAGAATTCAACTTCTTCAGTGCATGGATGAGCCAACCAAAAAGTCAGCTGGAGACGTTCAAGGCATGGGCTGGTCAAGACTCGGATATCAGGTAATGGCTATTACCTCGGCGACGAACTCACGTTCTTAGCTTGTTCCCTTTCCAGCTACTATCTTTCTTCGCATCACATCGATATTTGCTGTTGGATCTTGCAGGACAAGGCCGTACCGACTCGCGTCGTTGCGAGTGCTGCCACTGGTATAGCTACAAGTGAACCCTACAACTGCGTGCCACAGACAGAAGATACTATAACGCTGCTCGTCGACTGGCAATCTATCACCAGCCAGAAGCACAAGGGGACCGCGGTGTACACTGCATCTTGGACTGCACCTCTGAAAGCTGGCATCCATTCTGCTCAACACTGGTACTACATGGGAGAAAAGGTGAGTATGGCAATGCTCTAAAATCCTCCACTACATCTACCATTGTACGTTTCAGGGCGATATCAATGTCGATCAAGCTCACCGTGGCTATGATGTTACGGTGGACGAGACGGGGAAGACATGGTACAATCCATTCTAGTATGTTGCAGCCGGATTCGTCTAGATGGCTTACTGATAAACGGTTAGTATGAAGTACTCTCCGTCTGAAACTGGCCACTTTGATGGGCAACGGGGATATGGATACGTATCGATCGAGAAGTTTGTCGACGCCGCACGCGAAGTGAACGCCGGCGTGGCGAAACCGAGCGACTTTGATACAAGCGGATATCCAACCATCGCAAACACTGTACTTACAACAGCCATCCTTAACGCTGGACGTATTAGCCTGGATGAAAGGAGGCCTGTGGGAATTAGGAAAAGTGAAGGCGTATGGGTCCTAGAATAGGCGCCCTTGATACGCAGCCAACCTAGGTGCCGGCCTGAGCTGTGCAGTACTTATAACATAATAACTTTGTGGCTTTGTTTTCAGAAAAAGTGAGAAAATACATCGGTAAAATGACACGGCCGATCGAGCGTGTTACATAGATGGTATATACATGTTTATTTCCTGATCAGCGTCTAACAGGACATGGGAGAATTGACACGGTCAATTTGATCCGACGGGACGGGTCTTCATTTTATGTGAATATGACGCGACGATTATTATACTACCCAGCTGTCACACCCGGTGTTCCTTGAAGCTCCAATGCTGTGTATTGTCATAGACACCAGTATGTTCTGCTCAGAGAACGGCGTAAAACACACAACTCTGTAGTTAGCCCTTGATATTGCAGATACGGTATTGTAAAAACATTGTTCGATTGGGTAGGAGATGCGGGGATGCTGCAACATTGACGAGATGGAATGTGTAACAAGTGCGGAAAGCCAAATTAAGGTAGGCACAGGGAACGGTGTACGGTTGGTCAAGGGCTGAGGACAAACCGATGCAAGAAACCGCACGTGACGAGCCAAACGGCCGACAAGGGATGGGATTTGAACGGGATGATAAAGTGAAGAATAATATAGAACGAATGCGATTGACAGTAAATGAGGGAAACTGTCGACCTCGTCACGTGAGGAATGTTGCGAGAGTGATTTTCGGGGAGAGTGAGCGATGTGACGGATGATGTATGCATAGAGTAACAAGGATCGGAATGAGTTGGAACGATCGCACATTGTCCGCAGAGTCGACACAACGTGGTTGTTTGCAAGGAAAGGCGAGGAAGCCGCTGACAGAAGGTCTTGTCATGCATCATGTGGTTTGGCACAGCTAGATGCGCTAGCTTGACCATCGTCCTCCTGGGAATATTGTTGACAAACGTGGTGGAATCGAGATGGAAGGGTGAATGTTGCAAAGGAAGGATAATGCATGGGTGATGAGTTGCAGAAACAGTGCACAAGTGGCCGAGCGTGTAGGTGGTATTACATTTTGAGACCTGTGGAGGAATGAGGCGCTATGCGACAGCGGCCACTCGTGGCGAGCCGTTGAGGTTGTGGAGTGCAGGGCGACTATAAACGACAAACTCGTGGGGGAGGTAGTGATCCGGGGGTGCTTCGATACGTTGTTTGTTGACGGAGAACTCGAATGTTGTGGGAAGGTTCTCCTTGTCGTCTTCAGACAGGAACGAACTTGAAAACGGATCTGAGGAGAACGACAGTGGGCTCGTAGGCGTCAAAGGGAAGTCATCTGAGATATCGGATATAGTCGTGGTGGCACTCATTGGTGTACTTGTACCAGACAGCAACGCGGAGCGTTTTGGTGTCGTGGGGAAAGGGACAATTTGTTGTCGATCGTAACGACCGCCCTGAAGATAATACTGGACAACAAAGGTTGCAGCCTTCGAGTAGAAGGCGTAGGAGTATTTCTTCACCAGTGTTTCGGAGAGATCATTGACACGCTTGGCAAGGCGATTATCCAAGAGTTCCACGATTTCCTGACATTCCTCTGTCTCCTCAAAAAGGCGCCGGGGCTTGCCACAGAGAAAACGCGCGAGCGTCAAAGCACCCAATGCAATGGATGAAGGAGGATATTTGACGAATTCACGATAAAACAGTGTGATCTCCATGAGGAAACGCGCGACGTGCTGGACCTTCTCTTCCTCGACGAATGGATCGCAACACATCAGGCGGAGCCAAGCCTCAGCTGTGGGGTGCCCAAGAGTCCATTGGATCGTTGCAAGTACGTGACCCTCCATTTGAACAAATGCCGATTCATCGTATGTTTCCCGACAAATCTGCGCGAGTTCTTGAACAGTAGGTACGCGATCTTTCGCATCTTCGAACTTGGCTGCGATCCACAATGCTGCACATCCGACGAGCTGATAATGCTTGATATACACGATCCGGCGGGACACGTAGCGGTCCACTATGTTGAGGGTGAGATAAAGAGTTTCTGGGCGAAGGCGAAACGCAAAGTGGATCTCGACAAGAAAATCAACCAGACAAGGACGCATATGCCACCGTATTTCAGGTTGTTGGTCCATAGATTGCGCCGATGACATGGTATACCGCTATTTGTTACGGCAAGGATCAACATTAAAATATTGGGGAATTTAGGAAGACCTAACCTCCATTTCGTGCATGTAGTATCGAATATCGTCGCGATACTCTTCCTCCAGAAGAACTCCGTGTCGTCGAAGGGCAGCAATTCGCGCGTCACGTTGGCGTTGTTGAAGCAAAGCAGCCTTGGCAGAGTAAGGGGATTTGTGACTCGGAGGAAGGGGACCGCTTGGAGTCCTGTGAATTTTGAAGATGCCTGTCGGAGATGGGCGCTTCTTCGGATATGCGACTTTTCGAGAGCCCCGATAGGAAGAGATCGAAGTGTCTTTCATGTCTGAGTCCACGAGTTTGGTGTATGTTCGCTGGGAAAGGTGATTGACCAACAAGAGACTGGGGAAATACTGTTAGCACGGGTTTGAATGAAGATAGAGACAAAAGGTGTGGATACGTAAAGTGCCTGAATTGGCACGGGTTCGATTGATTGTGCGATCCGCAAAGAACTTCACCATCAATGAACAGGTCATTGGCGGAGGTTGAAAATATGGTATGCAATATGATTTTGGTTCGACGGACGAAGGATACGAGGTCGACAAAACATGGGGGGCGACTCACTGGGGACAGGGTGGTGATCATGCAATGACGACGAACGCACTCTCGTGGACGACGTCGAAGGTGGCAGGTGCGGTACGCAGGGTTGAGTGTGGCGTACACGGAAGACTAGGTGAAATGAATCGTGGTCAGCGTGGAGAGTCGTGAGTAGAAGGAGTGTGGAAGAGAAAGATAAGAGACGAGTTCAACGTCGCGAGCAACGACGAGGAGGAGCAAGTCTTCTGAAACGAAGACTTGACAAGAAAGAGGGAAAAGACTACTTGAAATGAATATAAAGCACAGCAACAACGATAGTCCACGCTGGCTGGCAGGTATGTATATAAAAGGAAAGAGAAAAGAAAAGAAAATATTTATCGTGCCAGACATGTCTAAAAAGGAAAGGCGAAGTGCTTCCAAAATGGAAGTAAACAACAAGGTGACAGCGAACCAGCTCATCCGAGGCAGACCCTCTGCGACGGCTATCTCCACATTCCTTGCGGCGCATTATGATGGGTCCAGTGGCAACGGGCATAATGCCGGCAAATCTCACAGCCCCAAGTCCTGACAGCGACACTGCACCCGCCGGTGGGAATGGCTAGTGCACGTCCGCACTAACACGTGGACACGGCGCCCCCCGTGAGCGGGTTTCCCACGACCCCACGTTTTACGATGGAGAGAGAAATGACGTATTTCCAAGTCAACTCACACTGTAGGTTTCGAGTGCAGGGCTCTAACCATGGACCGTGAGTCAAGCAAAGACAACAGACGACAGGATGCGCTCACAACTGTCTTGAAAATTTGCTGCTCACTGTGTCAACGTTGCCATCCACGGACGCAGACGACTTTGGCTCACCTATGGAAGCAACCACCGACGTCTTGTTGTGATTAGTTAAAAAGGAATTAAAGAAAATGTTGGTAAGGATCAAGCGAAGCGAGGGACGGTGTAAAGGAGAGACTGGCGAGCTCGAGGGTGGACGCAACGCAACGACTACAAGGAAAAATCGTCTCGAAGTGAATCGAGCGCGTGGTAGATCACGAGTAACGAGCGCGCTTGCAGCGACTTTGTACTCGCAAAAATAGTTGGCGTCGGGCGGGAAGCAGATGGAGGTGGGCTAGAGGATCCAAGTCAAGGTACCTTTTACCAGCCGCAATGCGTGAAAAGCGTGCACCCGCTTATCCATTTGTCCTTTCAAGCGGACATGCGGCATGTATTACTTACTTCGTCCTCGGTGATATTTTGGGCCCTTCAATCTGATTTGGCAGGGTAACTCCACGTTGTCTGCCTGCAGGCATCAGATGTTTGGTAGGTTACTTGTCTCCTTTATGTAAGTTTTCATCAGGGTCCTGGTCTTCCCACCAACAAGCTTGCGCGTGCACGCTGCGAGCCTTTGGCGAGGTCATTCACCTGTGCTCTATAAACCATGTCTCCTGCGCGCGGCTCCAATTCCCTTCACTGAATGTCGGTGCACGTCTGTGTGATCCTGCCGTGTTCCGTAGGTCCCATCTTGCACCGCTCCCACGAACACCTTCCATCAGTCACTTCTTATCAGGGCGCTCATCGTATATAGCTTCACACATTGTTCATCGAGAGGTACAGCCTGCGTCCCTATCGGATTCCCAAATTATGATCTAATAGATGTGGTATTATTCAACTGATTATCCGGTGTGACAGGTGCCTTAGACCGCTCACCTCACGATGCGGCACCATGCCTTATCTGGAACCGAGTAGGAATGGCCAATCGCAGGCTATCAGGCGGACTTGAACTGGCCGAATAGTTTTCCAAACCCCTGACTGGGTGCCCATCTTGTGTAGCAAATTTTCGATGATGGGGATAAGACGACGCTCAAGCTCCACGGTGTTCCAAAGGTCGAAGAGCGCCCCACGTTTTACTGGTTGCTACGGAAGAATAGAAGTCTTCCTTCATGGTGAATTCTCAGCGACCTGAAACCCTCCCCTGTGATTGGACTTGCCGAGTCAGGCCCTCCAATTGCCGCTGCATCACAAGCCGCGCCTTACATATTTCTAGCTACGCTTGACATGATGGCGCACGCAACAGCCGCATCTCACCCGAGGTTCCCGAACAGTACAAGGAAACCATTGCAACTTATGCAAGCACAATCAAGGAATTGATATGCGCGGCATCATGGCTCAAACTCATATGAATTCATAGTGAAACAGTGAGAAGAATCAAATGAACGGTATGAAACTATGTATCAATAAGGAATGTAGAGCGTCCACGGACAATTAGGCGAACAGTGGGAAACGAAATCAGATAGTTACCAGCGAAATAGTATATTTAGCATCTAGCTCAGTCTCTGCGTGCTCCGTTCATGAGTAAAGCCATGAGGTCATGAGCGGGCTGGTTGGTAGCTCCGCCACCGAAACCTTGCTGTTGAAGATGCAGCGGGAGCATATGTGGTGGGATTTGCTGTTGGGCTTGTTGGTGTTGCCTCAAAGCGATATGAGGTGGTTGAACTTGGGGGCCTTGTTGCCCAAATCCTCCACCAGGCCCGCGGAGCCCACCATGCATGCCATTAGCGCTAGCAAGCCCCAACAATTGCGCTTGACTGGATCCGAGATTACCGGCATGAACCAGTCCCTGTAATGTGTTTGGACCCAGCTGATGTGCGCCTGGGTGAGGGGTGCGAATCTGAGGCCCGCCATTGAAACCTAGTGAAGGCGGTTGGAAGTTATTAAAGGATGGTTGAGGCCCGTTTCCGTGTACTGTCCCATGAACGGCACCATTCGTCATCCCTACAGCTGGACCAACAAACTGGCCGGGCTCATGAGGGGGCCGTCCGCCAAGATTAGCGAGGCCGGGTGGTAAACGCTGCACTGAGGCGAGATGATTAGGAGACGGGGCGCCGCGGAATTGAGTCGGCTGCATTGACATAGGACCATTCCGCCCTATGTTGCTATGCTGCATATGGATCGAAGGTACTGGGCCGTGATAGATTTGGGTTGGAGCACGTTGCCCATTGTTGAATTGTATGGGTTCATCAGGAAAGTCAGAGAACATTGCGCTGCCCTGTCGACTGCGAGGCGGCGGGACTGACCGAAGGCCGGGAACCATGCCATCTGGAACAAAGGTTCTATCATCGTAGAGAGCCTCCACACGACCGGGCGCGAGCAGATGGGGATGGCCCTGAGCATTTTGTAAGCCATGCAAATTATTCGAGGGTGAGCCATAGCTCATGTCTGGACTGGACAGTTCCGGAGCAACGCCAAGTCTCTGCGCCTGTGGGAGGTATGAAGAATTGATTTGGGGTGATTTGGATCAATGCTTACCTGCGCAGAGTTGCTAAGCATTGCGAAGATGTCTTCTATTGCTTTGGTTTCAGAATTGTGGGGAAGATACAAGCCCGGAAGGTCTGTTTTCTGATAAGCGGATTGCGACAACCCCGATGTCCCTGTCGGACCTTTCGCGAACGAAGCAGGTTGACTGTCTCTGTTTTTCCCATCGAAGAACTTGGCAAATCGACTACCTTTTGCAGCGGCGATACCTGAACCAACAGGTTCAAGTGATTGAACCATGTGGCTATTGAAAAATCCGCCTCCAAGATTTGGCTCTGCAGCCAATATGTGGTCCGCGGGAAAGACTGCGCGATCACCAGCCAAGGTCAGAGGTCCGCGATGAATCGCTTCGGATGGAGATGTATTCGCGAGGGCAGGTGCGTCTCTGTGCTCACCGAACGGCGAAAATCCATTGTTGGGTCGTTGGGTCTCGGCCACGGGCATAAGATGCAAGGAGGGCTCGACTGATTGACTAACCCCAGCATCAACGACTGCACTAACGCCGACATTACCGTTCTTTTGGGCGAATGATACTGGACTTTGAGAAGAGGTCAAGTGCATGGACGAGATAGCTGTGTTTTGTGGATTCCGGGACCCGAGTGCAAGAAGTCGGGATCCACCCAGAGGATGAGATTGAGAGTTCACGGGAATCGCCGCGTCAGACTTCGTCATCGCAGACAAGTCGGAGGAGATTGTTGCTGAGAGTAGTCGCGAACTCTGCGGAGTCAATTTATCGGAAGTGTCGGATTCTTGGCCATCGAGAGCCAGTGACAGAGTGGTTTGTGAGGAAGAGATGGACGCAATCGGCGCCGCCGCATCAACAGTCACACCGACGACTGCAGAGGCTTCACGTTGTTCATCAGGTGATGACACACCTCCGCTCGACGGAACAGGTGTGGGTGTCGAATTCGCGCCAGCCTCCAGAGATGCACAAACTGCTAGTATGATAAATGCGAATGAATTCACTGAATGTCAGCAGCGCACCTCGTGAACCATCATCGTGGAGATCTGCAGAGGCACTCTCAATGGAAGGATAAGCAGGGGGAGCCACAGGCGACTCTGATTTCTTCTTCTCTTCTTCCCTTTTCATCATCAAACGGAAGAGCTGAATCTCATCTAGCTGGTTTTCTGGCGCCTGACCAGGAGGCGAAGTTTGGTTTCGCGATGTCGCGAGATTGGTAGCCACCGGCGAAGAGGACTTGTCTTTCTGCTGCATTTCCTTCCTGAATGCCTGGATGCCATCCAATTCTCCACCTAAGCGGTGGCCACCAATAACTCCACCACTGCCATTGCTTGGGATGTAAGTATCCATCCAGGCCGGCTCTTTCTCGCGTTCGCGGTCTTTACCGTCTTCACCAAGCTTCCTATCCTTGCCACTCGATCTCTTTCCCCGACTGTCCCGATCATCTCCAACAGCCCAGCGTCTGTCGGGACGGTCACCCCCATCCCATGCAGGTCGGTCACGGCGGTCGCGCAGTTCTCGCTCGCGAACTTCTCTGTCGCGCCGAGCAGCCATGCGTTCATCTCTCTTCCCATCATCTCTCCAACGCCTAGGGTCTTCGAGCTCGGAGTCCCGTTCAAAGTCCTTGTCGCGGTCGTCCCTGTCCCTTCGGTGACTAAATCCATCATCACGGTCTGTTCGCCGATCCTCTTTATCACGTCTTGAAGGAGACCCTTCGCGGCGGGAGCGTGAGGAATCTCGCATTCCGGAATGTGGCCGTTCGCGATCGTCACGGTCCCTGCGACCATTCTCTGGCCCTGGTCAAACAAAGTGAGCGGCTACGCTCGAGGACATCACTATAGTGCGTACGGTCTCTGGATGTTCGGGGTTGGTCCGCGCCTGCCACGATGAGATCGGTGACTCATGCGACATGCAACAAACGTTCCATGAAACGTACCTCTTCGCCAATCTTCGTTGGACTCCCCGTCTTTCTTCTTTTGAGCGTCCCGCGAGTCACTTGCACGCGGTGAAACAACCTGGTGTCCCTGAGCAGTGGGCCGTGAAGAAGGGTTAGCAAGATGTGGGGCCAACTCCCTGTCTTTGGTTCGCATTTGTGATATGGATGACAAGGCACGGCGATCGCGGTCATACTTGTCGGATAACTGAAACGACAGTATTAATAGAACGGCTGGAGTCGGATAAGATCTATACTCGCGTTGCGCAGACGTTCTTGACCTTCTTTCACCCTTTCACGCTCATGCTCTTTCTCGGCATCTCTGTCGCGGTCGCGGTCCGCTGCACGAATCGACTGATGCTTGAAATTTCCCATCTGAGAAGGCTGAGTAATGGCTGCGCCACGGAACGATTGTCTCGCAGAACCTTGAGAGCAGTGTTAGAGGATACGTTCAGTGAAAAGAGAAATACGTACTGCTATCGTCTGCATCTCGGCGGAAGCTGTGCGTGTAGTGTCAAACGAGGACTGGAAGGGAGACACGACTACGCACCGTCTGTCTCGTGCGTTACCAGCGGGGAGGGGTGTTTCAGAGTCTTTTTTGGAACTCGACAAATCACTTTCGGTTCTGGATGTGTGGTGAGCAAGTTGCTGGCAAAACGGGAGCGGGGAACACAAACCCGAACCAATCTTTTAGAGCTGGCATGCCATTGGGGAGTTGGACCAGGGGGGATTTGTGGAGAAAAAGGAGCTCGGGGCGAGAATACATGACGAAGGGACGCAAGACAGTGTGATTTGGGTGGGGCTTGGGGGAAAGCTGAGAGGGGGGCGAAGGGCTGTTGTGTTGGATCTCGAGGTTGGCGAGGCCGTCGGCGACGGCGAGAACGGGAGACGAAGGCTGGAGGGGCACATTATCGGATGCGGACATGGTGGACTTGAAGGAAGAGATGGCGACAGCAAAACAAGTCACCACTTGCAAAAAAGTTTAAATATTGATGCTCTCCCTCAAACATTTTATCCTCCAACAGCGCGTCCTCCATCTTTACCGCTTTGCTATCAGGGCATCACGCTGTACGTCCTTCTCCAGAGCTTGGACCCACCACTCACGGCACAGCACCATAGCCATACCCGACCCACATGCACGGGCAGAGACGCTGGGCTGGTTTCGCGCAGAGATCGAACGCAACAGGCACCTCACCGACACCGTGAGCGCAGCTGTCTGCCCCCAGTGCACGTCTCACGCAGCTCCAGGTCGTGATAGAGAACCAGCTCAACATTGCCAGACGGGAAATTCGCCACCTCTTTCCTGGCACCAAACGTTGACGTGGAAGTTATATTAATCGACAATCGGTACACTCGGAATCGTCTTTTACATCACTCCGCCGTATCAGGCTTGGTTTCGAAGAACTGCACAAAAATCAGCACTCAGCGCCTGATGGCATACATACCACCAACGTACTTAGAATAACAGAGTCCCCACTACCGACCATCAGATAATTTTACAAGGCCAGGGAGAGAGACGCACCGCAGGAACATTTTGCTGATAAAACGGTCCTTGTTGACCGGTTTCTTGTTTTTACCCTTTGGTATTTCAGTCCACATCTACAGACACGGTCAACGGAACGATACGAGGGGGGATGAGGCTGCCTTGCCTCCTTTACGTTCTCGAGCACCTGTTCAGGGTCTTGGGTCAGATCAGGTGGGCACACTCGGGGGGTGACAAACCATGTTACTGTGTCGGTCGAATGCTTTGACGCGTGCGAGCAGTTTTTTGTTATTCCGGAGAGAGATAAGGACTTGAGCATGGTTGCGAACGGCCTGTTGCAGAACAGACAATGGACCCTGGCTGATCTCGTGCTCCTCCAGCTGGCGTAGCTGAGCCTCGTCCAGCTCGGATTTAGGGACGTGGACGTACTGACTGACATGCGAGCAATCAGCACAAAAGTTTGCATCAGATTATCAGTCCCGCTCACCTCATGGTAGTGTCAGTCCAGGAGAGTCGCTTGTTGATGTGGCACAAACAAAGCCATCTCTCTTCATCCCACTGAAAAGCGGACATGGGCCGTATAAAACAAAAGGGCAAGGCCGGTGCGGCCAAGGCCTACACGACCCGGTCAGCCGCGGTCAAGAGATTACAGTGTTCCTTGGCCGACTTCCGGCGGTTGTGCATTCTCAAGGGTATGATTTGACTTGCTCACATCTCGTCTCCAGCCATAACTCAGAACAGGGATATTTCCGCGTGAGCCTCGAAGCAAAAAGAAGGCCAACAAGGGGTCCACGGCGCCGACTTCCTTTTACTATACAAAAGACATTGCGTATCTTACCCACGAGCCAGTGCTAAACAAGCTGAGAGAGCACAAGGCATTCGCAAAAAAAATATCCAGAGCTCTCGGCCGCGGAGAATGGAGTATCGCGAAGAACTTGGAGGACAACAAACCAACTTATCGACTGGATCACATCATAAAGGAGAGGTATGGCAAGCCTGTCTATCTTTTCACGGAAGGCTCATACGATCACCAGATATCCCACCTTTATTGACGCCGTACGTGACATCGATGATGCACTTTGCATGATGTTCCTCTTTGCCTCACTACCATCCAACGATCGTGTGTCACCATCGTTGATCGCCAATTGTTCACGCCTGGCAGCTGAATGGCAACTCTACGTCATGCATTCGCGTTCCCTCAGGAAAGTCTTCCTCTCAATTAAAGGAATATACTACCAGGCAGAAGTCATGGATCAAGACGTCACATGGCTCGTGCCCTATCAGTTTACGCAGAACGTAACATTTCCGCTGTTCTGTACAGTGTTCAGGGATCCTGAGGGCCTTGTTTGCAGATACCATCGGACGTGGATGTCCGAGTAATGTTGACATTCTTGGAACTCTATCAAACACTGCTTGGCTTCGTCTTCTTCAAGCTCTACACGGATGCCGGGCTTGTGTACCCGCCTCCCTTGGACGCCACCCGAGACGAAGCTGGCGCCGGAATAGGTGCATTCAGTGTCCATACAGCGGACAAAAACCTCGTATCAATTTCAAAACCCGAAAGCACTGGCAAAACGGTTTCGACAAAGGAGGTCCGACAAGCAATCAAATCTATCACTGTGGATTCGACGTCTGTCGAGGAAGACGGCGACATCGACACCAGGGATTCCGCTACCAGATCCACAGAGGTCGACGAAGAGTTTGTCGTCCACCCATCCGGTGTGGATACAGCCCCGCCACTCCCTACGTTACGGTCACTATCTGAGACGTGCAAATCCGCACCCACATCGTTATTTTCTCCATACACATTCTTCCTGTCGCGCGAAACATCCAGACCGGTTTTCGAGTTCTTGATAAAGTCGTTTGGTGGTCGGGTTGGTTGGCCGACATCGTCTGGAGATGGATCGCCCATCACAGAATTAGATGATTCCATCACTCATGTTATCATCGATCGACCCGTGATCAACAGGGCGAATGAGTCGGCAGGGGAAAAAGAACGGCGACGAAAACGCAGATACGTCCAGCCACAATGGGTTGTAGATTGCATCAATGCGGGCAAGATCCTCCTTGAGGATATCTACGCTCAAGGTGTAACGCTCCCTCCTCACCTGTCTCCGTTTGGTGATAAACCAGATGCCTACGATCCGACTACCGGACTGTCTCACTTGGAGGAAGGGTTGGGAGAAGAGGTACCTGAGAGCGAGGATGAGCGTGGGTCAGAGCGTGATGAGGCGGCAGAGCTCGTTGGTGATGTTGCTGGGACTGTGAGCATCCAGGTTGTTGACGACCCAGAGTCACTGCGTGCTGCAGAACTGGCGGCTGAGGCTGCGGGGATGGAATACGGTGCCTTCGAGAAGGAAGTTGGGAGACTGCAGAGGAAGCGGGTGAAGGAGAAGGCTGTCGATCAAGACGAGGAGCATATGGGAAAGATGCTTCTGAGTAACAAGAAGCGGAAGCTCTACGAGCGGATGAAGTACGGAGAGAGGAAACGGGCTGCAGAGGTTCGTGAAAATAAATTTCGGTGCATATCCTTTTTTTTTTAAATCCGTTTACAGCGTGAAACTTTGCAGAGGAAACGCAGAGAGATCCGGCAGGCTCGTAGACAGCTCGGTGGTGGCAGTTAACCATGTCAGCTGTGTTAAGTTTGGCCCGACAATTAATCAATCATGTACCAGTTGGTTTGATTTCGTATTAGTTAAGCTGTCCTACCACCGTTCCCCCTCACTACCGACGGGTTTTGGTGTCTCCCTGCGACGTTCCAGCGGTTCCCCTGTTCGCTGTGCTCGACGTCTCCCGTGCTTAACTACGGCTTCGGTGGCGGGCACCACCCACCCAAGTTACACTCATGGTCGGTATGCTTGGTTTGGGAAATAGACACTCCCCGTCAGCACACATACGCCGTTCTGACGCTTCGGGTTCCATCGCGAATCCCAAGCCTGCACCATCGTCCGCAGGGCAAACAAATGCTGCACCCATCCCGGACAGCAGCGATACCTCCTCTGGTGGTGTTCTCCACTTCTTCTCCAGACCACATTGGACACGCCGCATACTCCCCGTATCCTCCTCAGCGCGCAAAAGTCTTGCAGGCTTACCTCGTGCAGATGGGCACAACACAAATCCTACTACCTCTTCGCGTAGACCGTTGTTCGAGAAGGATCTTCCCCCAACTCCATCTCAGCAGGACGACCCAACCATCTCTAATCATGAACCTAGCGCCCGTCTAAACGATGCTCGCATGCCTATCTCTGTCCAGCAAGCGGCCGACGCTCCTCCGCCACCCACGTTTTATCTGGACGTCTACCACAATACGCCCGTGACACCTTCTCCCTCTCAGATCAACTCTGTTGCATTCGCATCCTTGCCGTCCAGCGGTAGCGAGAATATCCTGCGAAAAACCAAGAGTACACTCTCCTTGCGGCTGAAACAGACCTCGCCAAGTCTTGAACAACAACGTGCAAGAGGTGTCTCAATGACGCAAATGTTTACAACAGCGAAGCGGGCATCCACAACGCCTTGCAACACCAATGAAAACTCTCCTTCCACACCCCTGGCCCGAAAACCTTCGTTCTGGTCCCGCAAATTTTCTACACCATCCCCGCATCACCTTGCTGTTCCGGTTGACTCGCCTTCGCTTCCGGCGTTTAGTCCCAGTCCCCCGCTTCGAGTGGATTTCACTGACCCCCCTGACTCGCTCGCGGGATCTCGCAACAGTTCTGGTGGGGCGGGGCTTTCTAGGCGCCTCTCAGAACGCGCCACTCGTCACACTTCCACAGCTCACACCAACGTTCCTAGTTTGCCCCGCAGCCCAGCTGCACCAGATAGGACCCATACTCGACCATCCACTGCTGATCCGTATTCTCTTGCATCACAACGCTCACCCTTGCGACGTCCGGCCACGGCTGATTCCGCAACTCCTTCACGATCCCGTTCACGCTCTTTCTTCGCCTTATCGCAACAACCCACGAACCCCCCTTCAAACAATGAGCCGTCATCTGCCAATCCCACTCAGCGATTCAAAATAGGTGCACACAACTCTCGACCTCGTTCTTCTACCAACCCACCACTCTTGCATCGATTATCTGTTAATTTATTTGCCTCGTCGCCATGGTCGGCCGCTAAAAGTGGATCCAATGGAGCAATGTCATCCCCATCTCCTCGCTCTCCTCGGCCCTCTTTATCTCAGATCCCACCTGATGTCTTGAAACCCCGAACGAGTGAATCCGCTGAAGCCTTCGTCAATCGATTGGCGCCGCTCGTCTCTAAGGCCGATATAGCTGTAGTCCTGGCCTCCACGTAAGGTCACGCTATGCGGTTTTTGCTCGTTCTAACTGCTTTCTCCAGTGGAGACCCAATCTACTCTGACTCACTTAAGCTATTTATGGAACGCTTTGGATTTCATGGAGAACCTCTCGATGTCGCCCTGCGTAGATTACTGATGGATGTCGGTCTACCACGAGAAACACAGCAAATTGATCGCGTCATTGAAGCATTTGCGAATAGGTATCTTTCATGCAATCCTGACCTCTTTCCTTCCAGAGGTGTGTTATCCTTAGTTTCTCGACATGCAAACTGATGATGACAATGCACAATTCAGATCATCCATATATCCTAGCGTTCAGCTTGATCATGTTACACACTGACGCGTTCAACAAGTCGAATAAACGGAAGATGTCCAAGGCAGAATATATTAAGAATACGACGCTTCCGGGTCTGATTCCTGAAGTTCTTGATGTATGTCGAATTACGTTGGCTCTGCGTTGGACATTCACGACAATTCCTCAGTGCTTCTACGACAACACCGTTTTTGCACCATTCATCTTCATCGAGGACCCCTTAGACCCCGAAGGAAGCCTGGAAGGAATTAGACCCTCCACGTCATCTGGGCTTCCAAGTCCAATGATACAAAGTGGGAATGCATTACTGAGCAGACCAAAAATTGATCCCTACTACCTCATTACGAATGTAAGTGCTCTGTACCACTCTCGCCGCTTTGCCTCAAACGTCTTTTTAGAATTTACTGGATCAGCTCCGTGTTAACGTCGAAGGCCAGGTATCAATCGAGAACCCCTTTCGATGGGACGGCACTGGAACTTCCTGGAATTATGACGAAATCCTCTTGGCTTTCGCCAAGGGGTACCCAGTACAAATAGGATCAGCGGATATGCGATCGACGGCTCAATTCTTTGGCCTGAGTGTCGGGGGTGTTACAAGTCCGTCTGTCAACGGTTTTAGCGGTGTACCTGAAACGCTACCTGCACCCGAGACATGGACTATCAAGCTTACCAAAGTCGCCGTACTTAATCGCAAAGATGATTTATTGGAAGGAGGGAAAAAACCATCGAATCGCAAGTGGCGGCCTTACAGTGTTGCGCTTACAAAATCTCAGCTTCTTCTCTTCCGTGATCTATCATGGTCGTCAACATTACTTTCATGGAACAATCCACCAAAGAAACCCCCTATATCATCAATTTCGTTCAAGCCTGACGAAATCATTTCCGTGAATGATGCACTGGCTGTATTGGACCAATCGTATAACAAGGTGAGCTAGTTCACGCTACTATTTTATGGTCCTCACCTGTCTGTCGCAGTATCTGAATACTTTTCGTCTTACCACCCGTGACGGACGTCATATTCTCTTCCAGGCAGCGGAGGAGAAAGAGATGAATGAATGGATATCTCGTATTAACTATGCGAGCACCTTCAAGACCGCAGGCATACGCATGCGATCGCTTGGAATGACGAACAAAGTTCTCGAACTCACCGGAGTAGCTGCTGCCACTTCACATCTCCATGACCTGCGACTTCCGAACTTGGATCAACCAAGAGTGCTGACATGGGATCATCGCAACCCCTCTGAACAGGTGGATGGGCCTACTAGTGATGGCAGGTTGCACGATGGATACCCTGCGAATACGTATGGTCGCCAGGGAGGATTGGGCGGTTTATCTGCCCCCGAGGTCGAGGGAGCGTCACAGTTCAAAGAAACCTTTGATACAGTGAAAGCGGAATTGGCCGCTGCACGCATGAACGCCGGAGATCTCCTAGTCGCGGAGAAGGCACACCCGGTTGGCGCAGAACCTCCCCCCCTTACTTCCAGATCCTATATGATACATACGCGGGTAGAAGATTTGGAGAACCGCATTTGTGCTGCCAATGCGCAAATTAGTTCCAGCATGCATGTCGCAAGAAATCTCGCGATTTTGACACCATTCCGGAAGTCCACCCGAGACCGTTTGCAGGATATTATTCAGACAATGTCAAAGAAGATACAAGCAATGCGCTTGGATGTCACGAAGCTCATCTGTCATCGCAACATTCTCCTACATGATCTCGCTGTTGAAGAGAGGAATTTCAAACAGGCAACTTCGCTCGCTTTGCAAGCCGCGACGGAAATGCTACAGCAGCGGTACACTGAATATACCTCACAACAATCATTCTCTACCCGAGAGCTTCCGTCCAAGAGCTCCTTTCACGAAGAGACTTCAGCGGGCTCGCGGTCCTTCGACTCGTCCACTTACGAAACAGTCCGTTCCGCGCTAGACTTTGGTCCTGATTGGCCATCGTCGGGCGAAGCATTCGCCGCACCCTCAGTCCTGAGGCCATCTCTCACCACTGATTCGCCAATCACACCAGGATTTGATACCTCGGCGAGCTGTTACCCATCCCCTGACGAAACCTCATATTTATCAATATCCACGACCAACCCATCCTCGCATGAGAACATACCCGTGGTACCCGATTTCGCAGAGGAGCAGGCGGAGGAATGGAACAAAACCAGAGCGGCAAAGCGTGTTTCGCTGGTAAAATTACCATCGAATCTGTGTATGTCGGCCATTGCTGGCAGATCCACCTCTTGTCATCCCGAAGACGACAACTTGTTGAAAGAAGAACCAGTGGCTGTCGGGGACGTTGCCTATCGGACTTGAAAAAGACACATGTCTTTCACGGCTAACCTACATCACATGGTATGCACATGTCCATTTGACCCTTGAGTACATACTCGTGTGCCTTGCTTCAGTTTATGGAAAGTACTGTGTCGTCACGCCATAATGAAAATATCTATTACATAGTATGTTCGCAGAGAAGTGCAACAAGGAAGCTTGACCAGAACGCATACTACTATGATACCATGTCGGTGTGTCACCCGTTGCTCGCACGCTTTGTTGACCACTTGCAGAATTTCAATACAATGTGGACTTGATCTGAATGACCAGACCTCACTCTCTCCCAAGTGAGTAAGTTACGTCGAGGAATCCGTGGAACTAGTGACCACATATCCCCGTGCAGACAAAAACACCCGAACACAGTTTCCCACCTTCAAGTGTTTCTAGGTTACAGGTGTCCAGATCTGTCGTAACGTGTGCCCACTCCATCGCTTCCATCAGTTCAAGGTTTACACATGGAGTATGGTCTCGGCATGCCACCCGGTCTTGCGAATCCCGCTAGTCAGCTACATAGTGTTTCCGTCCATGCAGTGGACCAAAGCGCCAAGTACACCGTGAGATGTCGTATGGAGTCTCTAGTTCCCCATCTTCTCGCCCTAAATCGCGCCCTGCCCTCCTCCCCACTTTCCCCCTGACTACTCCCCAGGGAACTGATGGCGCACCCAAGCACCATGAAGCTTCCGAACTCACTCAAAAGAAGTTCAGGCAGGCTTTTCACTATTTTATATTTCTAAGACGGCATAGTACGGTCAACCGCCTGGAGGGGGTGGCGGAGGCGGTGGTAGGGGACAACGCGGTTTTCAAGAATAAGGCATCTCGGAATACCTTAAAGCGCACAGCAGCCCGCCGCCTTGTTCCTCGGCCTTCGACAGCACCGATTGCTTCTGAGTCGACTGCCCCACATATTCCCACACCACGCCCGCCAAAAACCTTGACCACTCCCTTCCCGTCGCAGGACGTCTCTGACGTACCACCTCGAAGTCCTACAAATACATCACAACTTTCCATTGTCTTACTTGGCGGGGAACGCGAAGAACGCGAAGAAGACGGTCCACCATCAACGCTCTGGGATGCTGAACAATTGCACCGTGCTAGACTCGATAAATTGAAGAGGCATTTCGGAGAGGAGATTCCTGCAGAATTGGTGCTAAGTTCCACTCGTCCACCCCACGAGGCGCCCCTTTCCCTTGCTCACTCGCGTCCTGGTGGCTATCATCGCAAACACGGAAGTCTCGGCCACTCGTCACTCATACAGGTGCCACATACCGAAGGAATTTTGCGGAGGAGTAAATCACTGAAGGAACAAAGCGACATTCGTCGCACAATGTCAGTGACTGGCTTTACCTCCAAGGTGCCAAGGACTGAGTACATCGCCAGTGGAGTTCATACCGCTGAAACTACGGTGAGATAGGAGCTCAGGGTGTTCATGGTGCACGATAACTTATGTTTCTTATTCAGGTAAACACGGTACCTATATCTAACACAGCACCTCCCCCAAGTACCATTCCTGGAACTCGGCACTGCTCCCCGAAGATGAAGATCCCTGATGGCGATGTCTTGCACGAAAGAGTAGCAATGGACACACATTCTCCCCCACCATCCGTTGAGCCCACTCCCAGCGAAGCGTCTCCATCTTCTCCGCGTAATTCCCGCGCCCCAGCAAAGGCCAAGACTTTTCGGCGACCTGCGACGGCAGACTCGTGTCAGCGAGTAGAGAAAATTTCCCCCAATAGCGCCGCAGGAGATCTTGCCCTGGGTATTGATGCACCAAAGTCACGACTCGGGGTTGAGGTGAAAATCAGTAAACCAGCTCGATTTTGGAAAGGTAGACCGACGACAAAAAATGTGCATCCAAATGATGTGATGGACAAGCTCAGGATGATGAAAGCGTCTTAGTATTAGTATAGTGCTAACTCAGTACAAGGCCATGTACGTAGTTTACATGCGGTGTTTATTAGTCATCCCGGTGATGGCGCCAACCCTAACCCTAGTGTTTTGAAACCTAAACCTAACCCGATCCTTGGGTTCCACAGACGCAAACTGCAAGAATTATGGTGAGCACTCTTGTGGGCAGAGTGTATCAATAAGCCTCTCACAACTTGCCAGCCAATTTTCCAAGACGACAACGGTTTAGCTGTCAAGTTCTTCATACAGAAGGACATTTCTCAGGAAATACAGGCAGAGTTATGCGAAACAATCACTGTATGTGGGTTCAGTGATACCAGACTTGACCATAGAGTTGATGTGGAGCCCAGTCTCTCGGTGGGCGCGTAGAAAGCAAGGTACCAAGACAAGGATACATTCTAACCCAGCCCGGCACCCCAGAAGAGGAGCGTCTTCGCCTCTGCTGGATCAGTCCAGATCGCCCTGAACGTCATTTTGTGCCCTACACCTACGTGGAAGCGTGTAAGATCGCAGGAATGCTGCTGAAACAGGTGTTTGTCGAGAATGGGGCACCCATCAAGATGCACATCCATCCAAGTATCGCAAATGTGAATGCGCGCGCAGCACTCAGCCAGCGTATTATGGTAAGTTGATGGCCATGGCTATCGTATTCCACTGTCTTATTTTTGGTGCTACAAGCATTCCGGAGGAGACCCTACTGCATCTGCTCAGTCTGCTCGAGTGATCCTTGCAGACCCAAACACAGAAGTCTTCCAACATCTTGTCAAGTCATTTCAAGGGGTCCCAGGCAAGTACATCGAGTCTTACTTGTGGGTCAAGAAATGCGTGGAGAAAGGTGCACTCGTTTATACGCCGCTGGTGTATAAGAACCCAGGTGGCCGGCGTCCAGGGGAAGAGTAGGTTTTCCATGACCCTCATCGGTCACCGGTGTACTTATGTACATTCAGACGAACCCAGTTCACTGAAGAGGACGAAGAACGTCTGTGTCAATGGATAGCAACCAAAATTCCTTACAAGGAAACAGGGGGTAGGACTGGAAATCGTCTGTACCAACAGTTATGTGAGATGGTAGGCCTCAAATGTATACCTAAGAGTCTATGTCTCACCCCCTCCAGGTTGTCGACCCAGATTACGCTTGGGTAACTCGACACACGTGGCAGTCCTGGCGGGAGCGTTACAAGAAGAACTCGATCCGCATGGACAACATGATTACCGCCATCGTGGATCAGAAAAAGCCGGCGCACGGGGAGAAAGGGCAATATGGTTACGTTCGGCAAGCCGAGGAGAAGACCAAGCGTACGAGAAAAAAACGCACGAAGCCAGTAGACGAACCGCTTCATCCGAATCACGCAGACGGACAAATGACGGGGTACATCGACGAGAAGGTCAATGCTACTGTACCAATCATTCTCTTTACTCCCGATCAAATCTCCAGCGAGCCGCAGACTTCATCGTCGGGAGTCCATGCTCGAAGAAGCCCTGACGAAGAGGAAATGGCAGATGGTGAAGAGAGCGAAGAATGGCGTATTCGAGTCGGTAACCAGTCTCCTCCGTCGTGGGGAAAACGAAAAGCAGATGACGAAGGTATCAATGAACCACGCGCCACGAAGAGAACAAAAATAATGTGAGTGCTTTGTCTTGGAGTCGCTCGCCAAGCTCAAGAAGCTTATAGGGCTCCAAGCCCAGATTCCAACGCCCTCGCGGCATCAACTGCGTTTGCATCAGGAGACGGGCAAACACTCCACTGCATTGACAAAGCGATCAATGACATAGCCAACGAATTCAGGTTCACTGTGCAAGAAGTGAAAGAGTTTTATGACAAATGTGGTGAAATGGATCGCACTAGGACGCGATTTCAGAGAATGCGACACTTGCTGAACAGTGTAGACGATGGCATTGGTGACGACGCCAGCGGTCCGTAGCCAAGTAGACCTCGTGTGATTCTTACATGTACTTGCGGTCCCTAATAGACGTATCGTACAATACACGCTATGATATGTCATTCTCTGCAAGTTTGATGTAATTTGCCGCCCGCATAGGTGCAGAGGGACTATCGAATGGTTTTTTGCGTCTAGGTACCAGCCAGGTCACGCGGGGTTTCGTGGGGGGTATGGTCACTCACTTTTCTCCGGCAGCGACTGACGGAAATGAAGCAAACAGGTCTGGGTGCTTGGGAAGAGGAGATTCACTGCGCCTAATCCATGAGCGATGTGGAATCACGACAACAACGACAGACCTAAAGTAAGGGTGACGCAGAGCTTCTTCCGCAGTGATACGCTGCGCTGGATCATACGTTAGAAATGACATTAAAAGATCGATCCCGGATGTTGTCATGTACTGGAATCGCTGACGAAACTGGTGAGCATGGGGGGCTGGAAGGGTGATGGTCTTGGCGAGGGGAAGACCAGAATATTCTGACCAAGAGGAACTTGTGGGAGGACCGAGGAGCTTGAAAATCATGGACAAGAGTTCCACCTCTCCTTGCGCCTGAAAAACAGGCTCTTTCAAGAGCAATTCCCCGAATATACACCCTACAGACCACATGTCGATGGCAGTCGAATATTTGGTAGCTCCCAAGAGAATCTCTGGGGCACTGTTAACGTGTGAGAGAGAGCTTGAAAATAGGTGCCACCATCAACGTACCGGTACCACAAAGTCACCACCAGTTGTGTCAAACCCCCTACCCCGACGGGATCACCATATCTCCGCGCGAGGCCAAAGTCGGCCACCTTGATCATTCCGCGGTTGTTCATGAGTAAATTACTTGTTTTTAAATCACGGTGTAGAATCCAATTGGAATGACAATGAGCAACAGCAGATAATAGTTGCAACATCAGAGTCTTGATTTCCGATTGCAAGAAGGGGGATGGCATTAGGGTCAGGAGCGTCTTGAGGTCGTGCTCGATGAAATCCATCACTACGTAGACTCTTGCAGTGATTCGTGTTGATCGCAACCTCGAAGGCGACTGGATATCCGACTCACTGTGTCAAGGTGTCACCGACGACGACTTCGCGAATTCGAACTACATTTTCATGCTGACAAGCCATGAGAGCACTGATCTCACGAAGCGCAGTGATCGGGAACCCGTGTTTCTCCTCGTCGAGTTTGAGTTTCTTAAGGGCAACTATGTCTCCGGTCTCTTTGTCCCTGGCGCGAAACACGATACCGTAGGATCCTTCTTCTATTTGGTTGAGTCGCTCATAGCAGTATACAGACCGGGATGGCTGGATGGCTGGGTGGGAGATTCTGAGGGGAACGAAGGCACTATGTATGACGGGACTGCTTGGGCGAGGGCGTTGAGAGGGATCCACAGGCATTTGACTGCGAGCACGAGCCGACTTTGGGCAACGTTTGAGAGATTGCTGATGTCTTCCTTCAGCGTCAAGGCCCTCTTCGTCCCATTTACTACGGCGTTTCCGTGGTGTCTGCATTCAAAAGTTAGTCACGTGGGGTGCATCCATCTCGAACTAGCTCTTGGCACTACAACAGAGTCCTTAATGAACAGCAACATCATGGATCCAGAGTTGGCCCCAGAGATGGTCAAGTTTCTCGCACAGGAGCTCAAGACGACCCGCGCGGTACGCCGGTTCGGTTGTTTGTTCGAGTTCGAGTTCACCGTTCTGCTATCTCCCAGAGAAATTCTGCTCTTGAGGAGGACAACACGATCCTCCAAAAAAGGATAGCAAGGCTTCAGGATGAGCTCACACGAACATCCCCCGTAAAGTCAGAGGAAGCCCTACGGGACTTACAGTATGCAGAGATGGTGACGCTCATAATTCCTTGTCCACCGCGGACGACTAATGTATACGCTACCTTTTAGCCGACGTCTCACATGAGTGGAGAATCCGCCAGACTGCCTGCAGAAAGTGAAGATCTCGTCCGCGAAAAGGTGGCGCTATAGCTATTTTTCATCTTGCCTACTAATTTACACGGCGCTGTGCGCAGGAGAAAGCTTCGCGGACTCAAGTAAAACTGTCAAATCTCCAGGAAAAGTACAAACTGTCAAAGGGTAAAGTTCGCAAATACAAAGAGGCTCGTAATCTGTGGTCATCCTGCAATCTGCGTTGGAGTTGTAAGCGTTGCCACAGATGTTGAACGAGCTTCGCGCCGCACTTTCCGAGCGTGCAAAGGAACTGGAACAGGTCAGCCTGGTAGTCCATAACGAGCAACTAATTAATGACACCTTGGTAGGGAAGCAAAGCGGTGGTCGCTGAAGTTAATTCTAAAGTCTTCCTGAAAGGCCTACCTTACGAGCCTGTGGAAGGTCAACTAAGGTTTTCTTCAATTCGCCCGTCCACTCGTGAGGTTCACATCGAGCTTTACAAGGTATAGAAACACCATCGAACCAAACCAATGATACTGACGATTTTGGATAATAGGGTGTTGTAGGCGTTCGGTATGCATACGCGCTGATCATGGAAATATGGCTCATTCCACTAACGTCTTACCAGTCAAAGGCTTTGCTTCATCAACTGTCACGAGGTAATTTGGTCTGCGTCCGGGATTGCACTTGGCCTTGTTATCAAACCAATTTTCCAATACAACCCCAAAACTTACGGTGGCACATGGACTAAACTCGAAGACAGTCTTGATGTTGGCACACAGATGGATTTGTGCTGTTTATCAGGCAAAAAATGTCGTTACCTTGGCACATATGAACGGATGGCAGACCAAGATACCATGGTAATTGCATCGGAAGCTTTGAAACATCTAGATAAGAAGGTGTGTATGGATGGTAGTAAGGTTGCCCAAGAGACTGAGATATTTACAGAAATTGGATTATGCTTCAAAACGCACAACGCTCTTCCCTGATCTAGTGCCTCCCTCCCAGACGCAGATGATAAAAAATATGTACAGACATGGAGTCATCAAACTCCAGTGTTTTGTCATTCGATGCGTCGCAGTCAATCAGACCTTCACTGAAAAGCTTCGAGACGCCTCTGCACAGCAGAATCCATCATATGCGACCGTCATTCCTACGCCGGCAGATAACCGCGGGAATGTTCTGAAACGGAAACGAGATCAAGGTTCGGCTAATCAGGCCAAAAACAAGAAGAGGTATGAACCATTGCACGCGGCTTGACAAAACCATTGTAAACATGTTTGAATCTCTAGAAAGCATTGACTTATCATGTATATTCATATCATACAATCTGCCGAGCGTTCAAATAACCAGTGAAATTTTCCGCTACGATCCCCCTGACCATTCAGCATGCCATGAAGGCATGAACTTGGATGTCAAGACACTTGCGTAAGCTGTGCAGGGTTTCTCCGACTCTTGGCGAAGCATTACTCCTATCGCGGTCTGTTCGCTGCACAAAGGGCTGGACGCAGATAGTCCCAATGGCTTTGAATAGATCTTCCAAAATCCAAGTCAATCGTGGTCCAGTTAGTTCGATGGCAGGTTCAGAGTTCATTTCCAATAACTTGACCTGGAAACCGGTGGGTTCGTGTGAAACCAAAAAGTCGGCGCCAAAGAGCTCGAAGACATTTGGTAACGGCTGTAGACAAAAGTAAGGAAACCCAAAATGACTAGGGTAGTGAACTACCTGCCTGGAAGTGTACTGGTTGGTCGAGCACAGCCCTGAATGTCTCTGAGAGTGCATCGGCTATCTGCTGTTTGATTACAGCAATGTCTATGGTGCTCAACACCTTGTTCGATTCTTCGCCACCAGACAAAATACGATGCCCGATCAACTCGTCCAAGAGACGCACGTTCTCCTCCCCACGATGGGTTTGCAAAGAGGTATTGGTCAAATGAGCAGTGAGAGAAACGGACGATTCTAGGTCGGGGCGCATAGGAGCTTGGTAGGGCTCTGTGGAGAACAGCGCGAGGATGCGTTCATACATGAATACTGTGAGAGCGCCGGAGGCAACGACATATGTTCGCAAATGAAACTATCATACGAGTGTCATTTGAGTTGGTAACAACACGAAACGAAACAAAATGACTTTGTGACCTCGTAGATCGCATGGCGGTTGGGTTGTGGTTGACAGTGGAATTTCGTTGGGGTCGACAAGTAAAGGAGTAGAAACGTATTCCTGAATGTGCGCTTCATTTGGGTAATCACCGTATCTATGAGTTCACATACCTGAAGAACGAAATGTCTAAGTTGCGAAGTCATGACGGATGTGGTTGATTCATCCGCCTCGTCCTCGTCAGGATCGCAATCAAACTCCCGGAATATACTGTGTAAGGCATCTTTGCTGTCGAAAAGCCTTATGCCCATCCCTCTGTCGGCCATGCCCGGTTTGAGGATGAACCACTGTTTGATGTCGGTGTTGTTGCCATCAAGCGTACTGCCGAGGTCCCATAGCTCATCACTCCACATTTCATCCAGTTCATCTGCGTAGGCTATATCAATGTCCCAAGTGAGGGGCACGGCTTTTGCGAGAAATGACCCAGGCCGTTTAACGAGATATGATTGAATGCATCGGGCCAAAAAGTGCTTTCGAATGAGAGCCTTTCTGATTGTATAGGATGATGAAAGGACATGGTTCGGGTGAGCGGCGGTGAGGGCATGGTCGATGCAGTCGTAGCTCGCCCATTGGATGAGGGTCGGTGGTGGTGGTGAAGGAAGAGTGGAGAGAATAGAGGTTGATAGGCCGAGAGCGGCGATAGAAGTGTGGACGAGGGAAGTGGTGAGGGGAGCACCGGGCCATGCAACGAATATGGCTGGATCCATGATCGTGGTGAACGTTCATCTCGGGTCCTTCTCATGGGTAACAACTACATCTTCTCCTTGACACCAACCTTTACCCAAGGCCTTCTCCTCGGACAGCTATCCGTCCTCCTCATCCTCGTCCTCGTCCTCAAATATCTTTTCCTCCTTCCGCCAACTGACCAATCAGAAACCCCAATTTTCCACCCGCTCACTAAGCCGGACGTTCCATCACGAACATGTCCACCGCCGCCTGAAGCCGATATTTCATCACCAAGCGACGCGGAGTCGGCCAATTGGTTCAACACCCTCGCTCGGCAGGTGCGTCAACCTACCGTACCATGACTTTGCAGCCTTATGACCTTCCGGCAGGTAGCTGACGTCTACCGCGCAAAGCTACAAAATGGACTAGAAGGACCGGATGGCAACGAAGTCGCCAGGGCTCAAATAGAAGCATATGCCAACCAAATCCGACCCCGTAGTTTCCTTGTTCGTTCCACTGGTTTTTGTCATTTCCTCCCCTAAATAATTGTATCTCCAGGATCACATTACTATTCATGCCGTGGACCTCGGACACTCAGCCCCACTGTTGTCCAATGCCCGTCTTGTGGACAGTGTGGGGGAGACGAGCGCTTTAACCGTTAGTATCCTGCGGCACACACCCCATTCGGGCATTGACACACCGTAGTCCGTCAAGTTCCATATGTCCTACGCCGACAGCATCTCAATATCACTTTCCACCGCCTATCTGTTCAACTACCCAATGTCGTCCTTTGCACGCCTCCCCGTTTCGCTAACAATATCCCTTGGTCTTTTTGAGTCATCGGCGAGTCCATGTCCATCTAGTCGTGTCCCTTCTACTCATGGAACATCTTAGGTTACTGTTACTCCCCCGTCTCCCTTTCCATCCGAGTCTGTTTTAACGATCTCCTTCCCTTCAGAATTCACTCTGAATTTGAAGACTACATCTCTGATGGGTAGTCGAGCCATGCTAAAAGATGTCCCGAAGTTGCACGAGCTGATCGAGCATCAAGTTCGTAGAGCGCTCACTTCCAAAGGGACTTGGAAAGTAGCCCTTCCTGGTCTTGGCAATGTAGCCGGAGTCATGGAGGAGAGTGAGCAATATCGGGATGCCGAATCATCATCATGATCGCAACTTTTGGGTGCTGTCAATGGCTAATACCGTTCTCGTCGTTCGTTGCGTCTGTTCTAGACTCAGTGATATATCATACGATTCAAAACAAGCGAGGACCAGTTGAACAGATTCAGAAATACTTGTACCAGTAGAAAAGGATGAGTCTGGGTATACATCATGTGGGGTCACGCCGGTGGTTGTGATTGGTGTTCTTCGAGGCAAAAGTCTAATACGGAAAAGATAGACGTCTCTGTGCACTATGCGGACAATGTTTATTGAAATGTTTACCACTCGAATAAAGAGTTGCCCGACGAAGTGCCCACTGCCCGCGCGAGGTTGGGGTTACGGTCATTCAGCGTGTGAGTCTGTGACACCGACCGTGGTCTAGAACAAAACCATGTCGTCGGCCTCGTCCAATATTGTCTTCGACGATATATTCACCATCAATGCGATCGATAAAGAGGGGAAAAAATTCGACAGAGGTACAGGGGTCCACACGGTAGTTAACAATGCACTGATTCGACTGCCAGTGTCCCGGCTATATGCCCGCTCGAAAAACCACGACATGGACATGACTCTAGATTACAACGTCGAGCTATTTCCTCTTGCAGAGGGTCAAAGCTTTGCCATGGCGCTTGCTTCATCCTTGATCCCGTCTGGAGGAGGTGAAGGTGCGGAAGCCGAGGACAAGGACAGAAATGTCTGGAGGCCCGATGGTAAGGGCGTAAAAGGGCTAGAAGAAGAGTACGACTATGTGATGTATGGCAAGGTGAGCAAATTGTCGTAAGGACAAGCCTTGATGAACGAGCCGCGGTAGGTGTACAAGTTCGATGGGGGGGGAGAGATAGTGTATGGTGAGCTTCAACATGTGATGGACTAGCTACTTAGACTTTGCACAGGACCGTATACGCATCGTTCGGAGGTCTACTGTTGTCGCTCACGGGCTCTTTCCGACACATGGCTGGCATCGTGCTCGGCGACCCCGTCTTCATCTTGCTCAGAAAATAGAAACACGTATTTCACCGGTCGGTTATATGATATTTACATGGACGGCAAGACCTTGCCAGGGTTCATGACGCCGAGCGGATCAAAGACCTGCTTGATTTTCCTCATCCACTCTATACTGACGTCACTCTTTGAGTATCGCAGCGCACCCGTCTTCATCGACCCAATGCCATGCTCTGCAGATACAGAACCTTTGTGCGAAGCTGCGCAACTCAGCCAAGTCATCTCAGCAGGACAATGTCAGAACGCACCAACGAGTTCATAGATGAATGGCTCCAGAGCTGCTTCCAGTTCAGGACGGTAGCCCTGTTTAGCGATGGCATTCAAGTGAAGGTTCCCTGCCAAGAGTGCCGCTAAGGCAAATCCAACCGTCTGTGGTACGATCACTCACCGTCACCGACGTGTCCGTACCCCATCACTGTCGAAATTCCATGATCACCATAAAGTCTCTTTGATATCAGGCGTTCGCGGACGGCGTCCACCACGTTTTGGAAATCTGCGAGAGGAACAGAGATGTCGTATTTATACGACTTCCCTTCCTTTTGGACGCACTCCGTCAAGCCTTCCCTCAGCGCCCATAGCGAAGCAAATTGGCTTGGAGACTGAGAGATAGTCCCTGTGTAAATGAGAGGTTCGTCAGCTGACATCAGACCTTCGAGTAGGTCATTCAGTTTCTGTCGTGAGTAGCGAGTTCAGTAGTGATCAGCCAATATCGTATACAATTACCTCCGCATCGTGCTCGTGCTTCCCACCACTTGTCTCGACAAGGACGAAGCATTGGGCGTCACCGACTTCGTCTGCATCAAGGATAGGTGTCAGACCATTTCGAACGGCCATATCATAGGCGGTGCGGTCGATGTACTCGAAAGCGGACAAAATTTCGCCCAATTGCCGTTTGACGGCCTGGAAAAGTGGAAGGACATTCTCAAAGCGGGGCAGTACCAGGAAGATATTATTAGATGCTTGAGGAGCTGGTGGGGTGAGAATTGATACACCCGTGATTACACCGAGCGTTCCTTCTGCGCCAATAAAGAGCTGCTTGAGGTCGTAGCCTGCAGTGGGGCTGAGATATCGAGGTCCCTTTCGCACACGAAAGAACGCACCGGTGTTGTCCTTGCGTAAAGTGGACAGTTGGTCAAGTACAGTACCGTCTGGCAGCACGACTTCGAGACCGAGTACAGTGCCATGAAGGGAACCATAGCGCAGCAGCCGAAGGCCTCCTGCATTTGTGGAGAGGTTTCCGCCTATCTGGCAACTGACGAAGGTGAGGCCGAGAGCGGAAGCGACAATGCACATACCTTCCTTTTGCGCCGAGGTCGAGTGGCATGATGTGATTGTGAGGGGCAATATGATCGCTGAGAGATTCTAGGATGCAACCCGCGTCTGCGACCAAGACACCTACACAAAGAGGGTGTGGGTGGTATTTCGCGCGGGATATGGACGAGGATCCGGGTAGTTACCAGACACAGAGTCAAAAGAGCGAACGGTGTTCATGGCACCCAAGTTGAGGACGATTTCTTTCTGTAATGAGATGCTTCCGCCGACGAGACCGGTGTTTCCGCCTTGAGGGACTATGCCGATGCAGCGACTGGCACAGTACTTGACGATGTCACTAACTTGTTGTGTTGTGCGGGGGCGCAAGACGGTATTTGCGTGTCCGTGGTATTTTCCCATCCAGTCTACATTGTAGGGAGCGAGATCATCAGACGAATTTGAACTTGGGGGAAGGGTGGAGAGGATCGCGTTGGAGGGGAGTATCCTTGCAAAGTGAGCGAGATCATCAGGTGTGACGGCGTTGAGATGGGTGAAGGTGTGGACCCGTCTACGGGGAAAGCGAACAAGGGCAGACCTGCACGCAAGGGAGAACATGTTTGAGTCCAGGACAGACAGAGGATGTCACAGCGTGACAACATGACAATGTCATGTGACTTATACCGTGGGGATTCCAAGTCGGGGGAGGTCGTGGGTTCTTCGTCGACGTCTCTCACTGACGTTGACGACGAGCTGCGTCGTTTCTGCGCGCTCTACAATGCTCGCTGCAGACCCTCTCCCCGAAGACGATCCCGCCTCCTCAAATCAACCCAAGGACCCAATCTCACCCTCCCAATCCACCCCTCTCGACACCCAGTCGACCCAGGAGCACACCGAAGTTGCCAGTGTTCACAGCCTTCCCGCTGGTCATGTTGCTTCCATTCATTCTGCCCCAGAACGCCCCTCGACTGCTCGATCTCCCCCCTCCTCCGAGACCCATGCCTTCCGTCCCGCTGAGCTGCACGCTCACTCATCCACAGTGTCTGTGGATCCGGCGAGAGACCGGCACAGCAGGCGTCGTTCATCCATGGAGGTAAATTTTCCATGCTCTTTTACATCCAATCCGTTAAACTTTGATCCAGCCACTGCGCTTTAACAACCGTCTCTCTGGCTTTTTCTCCAATCTCATCCATCGTCGTGACACCATCACTTCAGTGAACCCTCACCCGACCCATGAAGAACGACCGACAACACCTATCGGAGTGCCATCTGGAGCAGGATCCAGGATACCCTCTCCCGCCCCCGCCCCCGCCCGGTCACCGACCCCTCCACCTCCACTGCCTTCACCCACGCTCCAGGAATTGGGCCTCTCATTAACCGCGATCACCCCAGACCTTACCCCCTCCCATTTTAGCGCCCCCCCTGCAAGCGGTGCCTTTTTAGCGCCTCATTATCTCCTCCTTTGTCATGCACAGGGCTTGGATGTGCTCCCTTTGATCTCGCCCCCGGCCCCTCAGCCATATGCTCTCGTGCGTAGGGTCGCATTTAAAAGCGTCGTCGTGATGGAGCATCGCGGGGTATTGGTAGCCATAGCCGGTCGCAGGGACGGTGTTCGAGTATACGCCTTAGAGGAAGTCAAGAAAGCTGTGGAATGGCGCATAGATGTTGAGGTTCGTAGAGAGCGAGAGCGGTCACGCAGAGAAGAGTCCAAGAAGGTAGGTACTGGGAACTCCAGCTTTGACCAGCGGGATTCATCTGAAAAACGGAGCAAATTATCATTATCGACTCCACCGATCGCCGAGGTGCAGCAAAGCAAGTTGAATCTGAGGTCACCAGCAATTGCCTGTCCTCCCACACCAAAGAAGCCGCGACCGCCAACAATCCAACCACGCCCTTTACTCCCTCCTACTGGCCAGCCTCCTCCTTACACTAGCTCGTCAGACGGTCGCCCACCATTACGAAACCAGCAGTCTTCAGTTTCAGTGAATATAGCTCGCTCTAGGCGGTCGTCACTGTCTTTAGTGGTTGTTCCTCCCGTTCCGTCGCTGTCCGCTTCAATATCAAATGCGGTCACTGTCACCCCCCCAAATGTACTAGATCTATCAAAGAACTCCGACTGGCTCGAAGCAAGCGACGACGAGGCTATTGACGTGTTAACGGCAGGGGCAAGTGGGAGCCAAGCATTGGATGAAAGAACGAGTTCTATGCCGCCTCCGAGGAACGATGACCACCAGCACAACATGAGTGGTACCACCGCTACGCTCCCAGTCCGGAGTCACACGGTTCAAACTCATCGGAGGAACCGTGCACCAACCATTGGAATCCCTGTGTGTTTAGTTGGCTTCTCTCTGCTGCTAGCTTTTTCTTATTCTCCCCCAGGCATCGCCAACTTCACCCGCAAGTAATCCCATTCATACCTCTTACGAAACACCGCAGCGACAGCTTTCTCCCGAAGTGGATGGTGATGACGATGACGATGACTCCGTTCCTGGTGAACGGATAACGCTTGCCCAAGCTCTGCTGGAAAGCAGAGTCCCCGAGTTACCTCCCGCAGGCACCACGCGACCTCAGGAGCCTATCTTGATTCATACATCCGTTCCAGCGACGGGCGAAGACACTGCAACGTCTTCTTTGCCAGGTGCTCTTCTTTCTCACAGTCGCAGCCTCTCGAGTCGGCTGGGAAGCCGGCGACGACATTGGTCTGTTCTCGGAAACATTTTCAGCCCCACTGGGTCGCAAAATATGAGGGGGTCTCCTTCCTCTCACGATACATCGTTGGGTTCCCTTGTGTCAACAACTCCTCCGACGATACCCGAAAGTGAAGGCAGACCTCTCGCACGTTCACTCTCCACTCGTACTCGGTTCACGGCGACTGCGGCCGACCTTGCCCCTCGACCATCCACTTCTGAAGGTCCACGCCCTCCAGTCACTACTTCAATTCCACCTGTCTCCACTGTTCCTTCCACCGCGGGGTCATCGTCCTATCGCCTTCTTCCTCGGTTTTTCAGCACCGCGTTCGGCTCCCGGAGGTCAGACGGCCGAACCTCAACGCTTGTCCTCCAGAATGTCGATGTGGACTCCAGAAAGAATGCCCAATCTCCGCAGGCTCTGCAATCGCCTCCCCCCAAACTAGAATATGTCAAACTCCCCGGAACCAAGGGATCCATTTTGATCAAAGCGGTCGAGACTCAGAAGAAAAGGTATGCTGAACGTGCTGCGGGTTATTCTCTTCTGACCTTACAATAGTTTCTTGGCCATTCTTTGCGGAGAGAATGGTGAGAAGGTGGAACTGTTTGCTGGAACATACAGAACAGCTCTCGGCCTCTCTCGTACTTTTATTCTCCCAGATTCTCCCAAGTCCCTGGAACTACAGCTGCAAGGCGATGACCTCGTGGAAGTCTTTTTAGTATTCTCGCAGAACGTCTTTGGGTTGGAACCTGCAACTGTGAGGGTGCGAGAAGTGCGTATCGGCCGCGCTGAACGAAGAGCTGCTCGGCGGAGGATGAGGGAGATTCGAAACGGGCAAACCGACATTTTTGATACCGATCCACAACTTCCCGAAGATGAAGATCACAACGTCAGTCTCAATGTTGGTGTTACCGTCGCGTCTGGCCAGGATCCGCTCTCGCGCAACAGCTCCGCCCCACATCTTCCCGAGGCTTCGAGCACGCCAACGGGCACGCACGATCCTGCTCTAGCACATGCGGAAGAACTGGTTGCTCTCGCTTCCGCACAAGTTGGGCCCTATACGACATTCCAGCAGTTATCATTTGCGCCAAAGATTCCTCTTGCGACTATCGCTGATGAGTATATCATACCTCCAACATATCCTGATTTTCTCGGCTATCGCGCCGAGCACGAACCGGACACATACGGGGACGGTAGAAACCTTGCGTCAATCCAATTCAGTCCACCCGGTCTACCCATGCCAGCGCCAGCACCTCCGTCGAAATGGTTCTATCGCGACCCTAAAGGTGTTGTTCATGGTATGCCATCACATTTTATGCGTCACAAACTTGTATCCACGATGATCCAGGACCTTGGAAAGCAAGTTTGATGCAAGCTTGGTACAAAGACGGTTTACTTCCACCCGACCTCCCTGTCCGCAAAGAAGAGGACAGTGAGTATATATTACTCAGAGACCTCAGACAACAATGTGTCGACCCAGTTCACCCTTTCCGGTCGACCCCACCATTCGCGGCTGTACAGCCTTTCCCACCGCTGTCCGACGCATCCAAACCGTTGCTTCCACCTATATCTCTTCTTGTTCAACCCCGGCATTTTGGTCCACCCGCATTATTCTATTCTTCTCGGGGCGGGCATAGCACCTCTATAGTTGACGCTCGGGGACGCTCCGTGCTCAGAGGAAAATTCCTTTGGAGTGCAGATGACGAAACCAACTCAAAAAGTGCCTCGCGAATGGGTGACATCAAGAGACTGGAAGCTTTCGATGTGAAGGACCGTTCTGTGCTCGTCGCCATGCGGCAGGGAGGTCTGGAAGCAATGGATCTTGGTGACGCGCTTTTGAAGCCGGCAGACGAGTCGCGTACTGTCTTACCGTACTTCCTTCCTCCACCTTCGAACGTCAACAGACGAGGGCCTTTCGTATGGAGGATAGGGACTCCCGTCAATTCTTCCAGTGGTGGTGGTGCACTGTCTGCAAAGGCGAGACCTGGTTATTTGGGAAAGAAAGGAGGCAATCCCCCAGCAAAACCTTCTTCCAGAAGTGACTCCACAACTGCCAACGACGGTGATCAAGAGTTCGCTGATGAAATTATCTTTCTCGGACGCACTGGTGACGATCTTTATTTATGTGAGCGCAATGGTGGCGCCTTTAGGATACTGAGATTCTGTCCTGACGCTTAGGCGTGTATTCATGTCCACTCATTTCTTAGATTGACCACATCATCCATTATATATCTATCATGCCGTGCACACTCGCAGATACTTATGATACCTGTCTCTCATTCGCAACTGACTATCTCATAGTTTCGCAGTTATCTTTCGTAGATCAGTTTTCAGGATTTTGCCGGTGGATGTTTTCTATTATTAATGTTGAACATAAGTTAGCAGAAGTCGAAATGAATCAGATGGAGTTGTTACTGGGAGTTTGTCAACCACTTGAACCCATTCGGGACATGCAAATCCTGGCAAGAGTGTGCGCACGTGGCGCTTCAATTCTACCTCGAATCCCGCATGATTCCCTGCCCACGTCTGAACATACTGTGGTCGGAGAATTACGAAGGCCATTGGACGTTCACCCCACTTGGGGTGGGGCCTCGCGACAACTGATACCTCGAGAACATGCGGATGGCTTGCAAGTTCTTGACGCTGTGAGTCAAGGCAATGACACAGTGGTTGGTGCGCCTTACCTAGTTCTATGGCAAGGCTCGATGCATTCTGTCAAAGCGTAAACGCCACCGTCACGGAATCGGCGCCACCGCACTTACCTCTCCACCAGAAATAATGATGTCCTTTCTTCTATCCATGACCTGAACAACACCATCTGGATGCATCACCGCAAGATCGCCAGAGTTGAAGTATCCTCCTCTGAACGCCTTGCGAGTGGCTTCTGGATCTCTGAAATACTGCGAAAGAGCGCGATATATATATAATCCAAAACTTGACGAATTGTACCTCCCACCTCTTTCATGACAATGTTGCCCCGCGTCACGATCTCACCCACTGTCTTTCCGTCCTTTGGAACATCGATGAGTTCTTGATCGTTCTCGTCTCTTGGAGGGTATACAACCCTGACGTTTTGGGCGGTAGCAAAGCTGTGTCCCTGGCGCGCCATCAGCTTTGCACGATCCTCTAGAGATAGCGATGTCCAGTCGGGTTGATCATAACACCGCGTGAATGGACCATATGTCTACGACACGGGTAAAGCATGGTCGCGAGAAAGTAACCAATCAGCGCACCTCACTTGGACATGATCTCGAGTCAAGCAACAAGAAAGACATTGGATAGGATGACTCACGTAAGGCCATATACGTGGACAGGCTTGATCCCGATTTGCTCAAGCTGACCGATCACCTGGGCAGTCGGTGCGGACCCAGCGATAATCGCAGAAACAGGTTGCTGTAAAGGTTGCTTAGAGGGATCGTTGACGATTCCAATCTAGTTGGTATCTGTTAGAATGTGGTAACGACGTGTTGAGGGAAACGGACTTGGACCGTGGGTGCACCACAGTAGTGCGTAACGCCAGAGTTGAGTAGATGTTTCCAAATTTGGGGATAGTCGACTTGTCGGAGAGTGATCTACGTACGGTGTCAACCAGGACAGAACTCGTATACTGAAGACGTACTTGGGTTGCACACGCGAAAACATTGGCCCAAGGGAACGTCCATCCTGCAGCATGGAACATAGGAAGGACCCTGCATGGGACAGGTTACTTGACATGATCCCGTGGGAGAAGAGAAGGTAATACCACAGGTAGCAGGAGTCGCGGTTGATTCTCAAGACAAATTTTACATCGTTGTCTGGTTATCGGAGTGACTACACACCTTGCCTCGGAAGCATTCGCTATTGCTGCAAGGTAGGATCCTGAAACACGAATTCAGCTGAAACAAGGATAGGAAAGGACGAAGACAGACCTCGCAAGGTGGTGATGACGCCTTTCGGCTAAGACAACATCAGGGGATCATCAAAGAGTTGAATATGCAAGCGTACCCTACCGGTGGTACCTGAACTGGATTTGGGCTTAGACTCTGGGCTATGCAGGAGACGAACTCTTACGTATAACACAAAACTGCAGCGACGTCTTCGTTTGGTTCTGCATCAAGGCCGGCCCAGCCTCTCTCGGAGCTAAATTCTCGGCCTGCACTCAGAAAGTCTTCGTAGGGATCCCCGAGTCTACCAGTATCGTGACAGACGATCGTAGTGACCTTGGTGGTGGGGACGAGATGCAAGTACTCGTGGTCGACAAGGATGAGTTTGGATTCGCTATGGTCAAGGATATAGGTGATTTCCTGGGGAGTCAGGCGGGTGTTGATGGGCGTTAAAATAGCGCGAGCGGCGAGAACGCCAAAGTGTGCATCTACCGACCCGAATAAGTAGGCATGGGCGGGGAAAAGACAGAGACGATTACCTGCAATCATGGGGCTTGCAAGAACGACGGCTGAGTTGAGTGCTGCAAGGAAACATTGAGGGTGCGCTCACGAATTTGGGGCCAAGACTGCCACACGATCGCCGGGGCGAATGCCTGCCTGGATGAGTGCATATGCCAAGTTCTGGGTGCGCTGAGCCCTGGGTTGTTGTGAGCTGGAGGGAGGGTGTTGTCGAGGGGCTCACCAGACGCTGTAGGAGTAGAACGCGGGGTGTTTAGCGTCGGGGTGAGCAAGGGCACGCCTGTGTGGGTATACGATGGCTGCGTGGAACAGGAAGCTAATTGGGTTCTGTGAAGGGGGTGAGACAGGGTGAGTGTGTGTGTGTGTACGAGGACGCACGAGCGGGTTGTAATTTACGGGTGCGTTGGTGGACTGGAGATATGTGACGTCTACAGGGGGTATACTGGCTCGAGTTGGTTGAAACATCATGGCAAGCAGAGCAGCACAACAAGCATAAACAATCCCGCAGCACCTTCTTCCCTCATCCATGGCAGAAGGAAACGTAGACAAGTCCGTTCAAGTCAAGCTCGTCCTCCTCGGTGCGTTTCTTTCTTTCCCCTCGCGTCCTCCACTCGCTTCATCTCCCACACCCAGGCGAAGCTGCCGTTGGAAAGTCCTCCGTAGTCCTGCGATTCGTGAGTTGCTGCCTCGCTCCGCACAACGTCGCTGTATCTCCTCTCCCAGGTATCCAACGAATTCCAACCGAACAAAGAACCCACCATCGGCGCCGCCTTCTTGACACAAAAATGTCGTCTAGAGGATCGTGTATTGCGGTACGAAATTTGGGACACTGCTGGCCAAGAGCGCTTCCACTCCCTCGCCGTCAGTCTGCTCGCTCCCACTTGACCTACCCTGACAATAGCGCCATTCCACAGCCCATGTACTACCGCAATGCACAGGCCGCCGTCGTCGTCTATGACGTCACGAAAGCTTCCAGCCTCGAGAAAGCAAAGTCGTGGGTCAAGGAATTGCAAAGACAAGCCAACCCAAATATCGTCATTGCTCTCGCCGGGAACAAAGTCGATTTGGTCCAATCATCTGCTTCGTCCGGTCCATCCTCTGCATCCGAGTCTGAGGACGAGGCAGATGATGCTACCGCAACCCCGGGAGAGGCCCCTAGCACTAGTGGGGACGAGGAATCGCTACGGCAGGTTCCCCGCGACGAAGCCCAGGCCTACGCCACAGAGGCAGGCCTGCTCTTCTTCGAGACCAGCGCTAAGACGGGCGAGGGCATCGTAGAGATCTTCACGGAAATCGGTGTGCTCCCTTCTGTGACTAGGCATTCATTCAACTAAACAAGTCGTGCACAGCCAAGAAAATACCAATCGAACACATCTTGGCCTCAAACCGTGGGGCCGGCAGAAATGGCGCTGCGGGTACTCGAGCGGGTGCTTCATCGCAAGAGGGTGCTGTCAACTTGGAGGAAAGCTCAGCGAAAGCCAAAGAGGCTTGCAATTGTTGAGCTATTCATCCGTTATTGTTCCGGGGAACTACCATCTTGTCGTTTATTCCATGATATTGATTACATGAACCCTTGACATATATGACTACACCTTCAAACCTCTCTTGTAATTGCTTCTTTAATTCTAGTCGGTCATTGGACAGTAGACTCAACCCTAGCCTAGGTTAGCGCCCATCCGACGCTAAACACAGGCAAGCCGAATTGACACATGCGTGGACGCAATTCATCGACGAGCGCCATCATGTGGAGGAATAAAGTCCACATAAGGTGGAGGTCTCGCGGTCTGCTCTTGATCATTGGGTGTGAGGTAGGGTGGGGGCGCCGATACATGGGACGATCTTTGATCCATGACTTCACCAGCTGGTGATAACGAGTGGCGATCATGGGTGAACGAATGGTGGGGTATGCCCGTGGAAGGATGGCTCTGCACAGTACCAGACGATGTCGGCGATCTAAACACTGAATCTATCGAAGGCGGTGGGTCAGATGGATCATCTAGAGGCGGAGGCGGGGGTGGGGGTGGTTCTTCTACAATCAATCTCATGTCTCGACCTGACTGAGAAAGATCGACAAACTCAGTGTACTCGGGATCTTGTACCGCTTCTTCGACCGGAGGCGGGGGGGTCGATGTCCGATGTAGCGGGTCGGTGTGGCCATCAAATTGTTGGGAAGAGGAGAACCCAAAGATAACCCCTTCGCCGACTATGATCGTCCCTGCCACAGGTGTTGCAAAATGTTCTTCCGTGTTGGGAGGAATGTATATCTCGTTCTCCGACTCCTGGAACGTAGGCAGACCAGCAGATGTGGATGCTTCCGATAAAGAAAAGGGCGGCGGAGGAACGTCCCTGTCTTCAAATGGAGGAGGGGATCCATGACTTGGACCGGCCTCGCCTTCGTGATACAAAGGTGCAGAAACTTCAGTATCTTCTTGTCGCACAGTCTTGAGTGGTGGACGGTCATGCTTCTTTTGATATGCGCTATCTACCCATTCTTCGACCTCGGGCAGTGGAGCGGGGGTTGGGATAATGTTGATAGGAATCTGAATTGTGTGCACCGTTTCCGTCCTGCTCGCGATGTTGACAAACGAAGTGTGAATATTTAATAAAAACGAAACGCTGTGCAAAAGCGTTGTTTGTGTGATGCAGACACACTGTGGATCACTCTCCGTGTAGGCGTAATCCCCTTCAGGTAGAAACCGAGGACGATCTGGCGGAGAAGCGGATGGCGAGGTTTGGTGTAGAACGAAACGCAGACGAATTGGGTGGGACGCGTGGAACCTGCAAGATGCCCCGGAACGGGACATGATCGTTGTGTATGCAGCAGTAAAGGCTGAGCAGGGGTCGCTTGGCTTCTCCACGGCCGAGGAAAGTGCTGCAGACGAGGAACCCTCAAGCGGAGAATCAACGGTTCCATTTACTGGTCTTTCTCGTGGGGGGTTCTGCAACTCGCGCCCCAGGTCGTCGAAACTCTTGACCTTGACTACGCGAAGGAGCTCTGCCTTGACATTACGGAGTCTGAGGCCTCCCTCCAGGACGAGCCGGCGAGGTGGAGGCGGTAACGTAACATAGATGGGGATCGGTTCTCCTGCGATAAAGGTTGATTTTGGAATCTCTGCCTCCACGCGCACCGGATGATGCATGACGTGCGTTTCAGGTGAGACGGCAACGGAATGCGCATGTGAAGTATAGCGTCTCGTGTGTACCAACAGTTCCCTCGACATAGGAGGGACCGTTGGGTCTACCGGGTGCAGTATTGCCTTCAATACGTGCATCACAGATGAGTGCAGGGTGTGTACACATTGGGGCACGTCTGGCGTGAGCGGTATGGCGAACGGGAAAGAGGTGGGAATAGCTTCGAGAGAGTCGAGCGGAAATGAAGCCACGTCTACTTCAGACACGCAGAGTTCTATCTCTTGACCATGCGTAGACTCCGTTGTGCGTAAGGACACGGACCTTTCGCGTAGCTGCGTCAGGCCAACATCAAGGAGGGACTGGACGGACTGACAGTTTCTTCCATGCGCCAGGTTGGGCACCTTTGAGATGCACTTCCCCCTCCATGGCTGCATGTTCCCCTTCAGCGCCGACATAGCCTTTCTGGAAGTTTATGCCGTCCAGGGCGGGTACAATGAGTAGCTGGAGGCTGGACAGGTCCGATGGACAGTCGTTGCGCAGGACATCACCAGGATTATGTTGAGAATACCGAGGAGGGGGGGCAGAGTCAGCAGGCATGTGAATCGTGGATATCTGGATCGCGACAACAAGCATAATGTAGATATTTGACACTAGATCAGAGAAACATACATCACACTCATTCTACTCTCATCAGGCTCTCCAACTCGGCAAACATCGTCTGATCCACACTCTGCATCAGCAGCTCCCAGGCCGCATCTCGACGACCAGCAAGCATCCCCATTCCCTTTTCCACGTCTGTTTCTCCCGACTCCCCAAACCCCATTCCAAATGCAAGGGTCGGTTGCGTAGCTTGAGAGGTGTCGAAAGCATCCTCCCCGCCATCGACAGCCTTCATTGCCTCGATTGCTCTGCGTGCAGTGCTCAAGAACCACTGTCGGGCCTCCGGCGAGGCATTCATTGTGGCAAACTTTTGTGCTACGCGGAGCATGATCTGTGAAAAGTGCAGCGAACGATCCGACTTGATCCTTTTCTTCAATTCCGGTGGTGATAGGAACGCGATGGCGTAGATCGCCATCGTCGCTTTTTCGAGGTATGACAGCCACGATTCTCGTGACAGAAATGCGAAATCAGGATCGCTCACTGGCAGGCGATGGACGAGTGTCTCTAGCAGACGCCACAACCACTGCCATGGGATGACTCTAGAAAATATTTTTCGATTGTGATCAAAGTGGGCAATGTGCGTGAAGACATCGAGAGCCAGGTCAGAAAGAGACGGTGGTTTGCAGTTGTGGAAAGGGATGCCGCTGAGCTTCAGCATTTGCGTCGGAGGTATCGCATCTACCGGTTCGATGAGGATGGATGCAACAAGTTGGAATATTCGACTGCAAATACGAGTGGTAGGATCGGATGGCGGCGTGGACTGGGGGAAAGAGATTGTGACTGAGAGGTTGGACAGAATATGGAGGACATCCCTGCGGATGTTGATGACGTCGGGAATCGAGAGAGCAGGTGATGTTGGTCTCGGTGGGCCGCCATCCTCCGGTACAATGACTTCGCAGACACGCAATACCAACTGCAACGTCCGGTCGTGCCTCGCCATAAACTGCATGTTGTCTGGAACGACAGACAAATTCCGGATGATGTTCATCACGGCAAGGATGATTTGACTTGACCGATGCAGGGGCCCATGTTCCGTCTTCCACAAGCTCTGCTCGTGTTTTAGTCCTGCGAATGGCAGCAATTCAGTTTCGAGAGCAAGGGCTACCAGTTCTCGATGACGGGGTATCCGAGTATCCTCCGTCAGGCAATACTGAGGTGCGTCAGCAACTCCATCAAACGCTTCGTCCTCCAAAAGGTCCAACACTTCCTCCAAAAGATCAGTACATTGTGAAACGGGGAAGCCCGAGCCGGGGGTGGGGCCTTTCATTGTTGAAAGAAGTGTGAGTGTGGTCAGAGCATATGAAAGTTCGACCGTTAACCGACAGCGGATGGACATTGTGAGCGCCTCTATGTCTACGGTTCCCCATTCGTTGATATCCCGCAATGGGCGGCGTTGAGAACGATGGTACTCGTCGTCCAGTATGGTAAGGTCACGACCTCCATACGTATCCACCTCACGCGCTAGCGGTATGTACTCGATCTTGGTCCTCGTCAACTGAGAACGCGGGCGAGTTGGGGCGGGAGGTGGTGCCGAAGTCGCCGGATTTGAGGGGAGTGTTCGATCCACCGAAGCCGACATTGGGGGCAACTGTGACGGTGGTTAGAAGTCTCGAGGAAGAGGAAAAGAAAAAGCACTGACAGCATCTGGGAAATCTGTCGCGCCTTATTATCGACCGCTCAATGTCACTAATTACGTATTTCAAACGTCAATAAAGTAAGCTCACCTATCTTCAGCTTTGTTCGCTTCCCGTCGAGTTCCTCGGACTCAAACCTTCGTTTCATTCCCGGAGCATCTTGCTCATGACGTTCGTTGGCTGTAGAGGTAGGAAGGGGCCCAACGGTTGTACTGGTCAGCGGGGGCACCAACGAATGGCCAGCTAAAGAGTCCGAGAAGCCGTGTGTCCCTGAGAAAGTTGTGTTGGGCACCCCATGCTGTGGACGGGGACTCTGTGGCAAAGTTTGTGATGCAGAAGCAGTGGGGCTGCCAGTGATTGAGACAGACGTGGTTTGTCCGCCAGGTACGGACTGATTCAGTAATCCCATCATGTTGTTGACGGAACCGGGCAATTGAGACGAGGTGCCTGGGAGTGTCGAGCCTTGCGTTTGGGAAGGCATATTGGGGAAGTTGTTTGCGACTACGGGTACGCCGGGGGCCCGGGCCGTTGACATCATTGCCTTGCGATTCGCGTCCTGGAGGTTACGACGGTAAACTTCTTCGAAAGGTTGGATGATAGCATTATAATAATTAGCCAAGACGACGGCGGTGGCGCGCTGTCCATTAGGCATAGGAGCGGGAAGATACTCAGGAAGGTCGAACTGCGGGAGGAGTTGTGACCATGCACTATGCTGTGCCACCTGAACAATTGGGCGCGGATGATGATCAACTTACGGCGGATGATGGCACGATATGGATAAAAATACCTTTTGGCCGCCACCAAGCTGGCATACGAAGCTCCATAACTTAAATAAGTCAACGTCTTTTCCAGCTAGACGAACTACGCCTTCGCTCGAGTATTCCAGGGCTTTCCATTGGGAGGATGCAGGGTCATAGTTGGGAGGATAGGGGACAGCAGTCAACGCGGGAGGGAGAGGGGTACCTCTGCTGGCGTGGATGTTGGCGAGAGTTTGCAAGAAGCCACGCTGCTTATGTTTGATTAGCGCGGCATTCGGGGGATGTCGAGGAGGGACATTGGAGGGAGGTATGACCGAATCGGGTTGGAGATTGTGAACGGAGGGAAAGGCGGGCTGAATATTAGAAGGGGAGAATTGAATGTTGGTAGGAACGTCCATAGTGGTAGGCTGGTGATTGTAACCGCCGAGAAACGGACCCGAGGTTGTTCCGCCCAGGGACGGAGACGACGCAACCGGGGGATGCGGGTAAGCGTTTACGAGCTGACGCTGCATGTTGGCAGCGTTGAGGGCCGCCATCTGTTTTGCGGCGGCATTGGGGTCGAGATTGTTGAACAAGGGGTCAACGAGGGTGCTGGACTGTGGAAAGGGCGGACCGCCGATGTTCTGTGCTGTCGAGTTTCGCGCCTGCTGGGGCCTGGACCGGGTGGTGAGGAGACGGGGGACGAGAACGAGGAGGTTGACACTCACAGCATGGTTGTCGTCGTCGTCGTCGTCGAGCTGTGTCGTTGTCTCACGCGCCCAAGTTAGATCCCGCGCACGCCAGCATGCCCCGCTCAGAAATCGATGACATATTCGCTGCGGCCCCTCCCAAGAAAAAAATCAAGACGTCTCCTCCAGCCAAGTCTCACCCGCCAGAGACCATCCAGAAGCGAAAACGACGTCAGGAAAAAAAGCGCAACACGGCTGACAACGACCGCTTCAAGGATTCTAGGGGGTCCACTTCTCGTGCGTCTTTCCTCTCTGCCCCGCCCACCATCCCAAGTGCTCCCAGGTCGCAAAACGGCCGATGGATACAATATCTACAAGGAAGACGAGTTGGGCCTCTCCACCACAGGCGGAGGTGACCGACCCATTCAGTCCCTCTCCATTCTCTCCTGAGCCCATCCTCTACAGACACACCTCTCTGTCCGTTTGATTGCCAGTGCTGTCCGTCCTTCATGCATACATCCAGCTTTCTTCTCACCACATTCACACCTACAGGTTTCTGAAAATTATACTGTACTCTTGCGATGAAAATCACCGAACACGCCAGACATGGAGTTTTGCACCTTTCTCGGCTCTATCGAAGCCTCGCTGATCTAGCCCTGGTGGCCGTGGTCCGTAAGGTCAATATGTAGCCAACAGCATGCTACCCCTTTGATCCACCCCATCGAACAACATGGATCGCTTGGGATGGTACTTTACTCTCACTTTGTGGGCTACATTACTCGTAAATAAATACCAGATTCGTGAATCAAGTTGAAACTTGTGTGAACAGAGTCACCAACATCGCTATCACTGTCAGTCGTCGTCGTCGAGCTCCTCCGTATGCAGTTGAGGTTGCCCCTCGTCGAGCGCGTCTCCGAACGGATCGTCGTCTTCCAGAGCACGGCGAATGTCCTGAGCCTTCTTACTTCGTTTGGCCTCTGCTTTGCGTTCCTCTTCCGCCTTCCGAACCAGGTATGCCTTGCTTCCAACTACCTTTTCCGGATTCTTGCATAACTTGAGCCTGCGATCGACTTCTCGGACTGCCTCGACGTCCGGTGGATGTCCCGTATGCAGGATCAGATCCTTGATTGCGTTGACGGTGCTCCAGAGCGTATCTGACAGGGTCTCGTCGACACCTGATGACTTGGAGTCAAGCCACTTTTTCCCAAGAAGCGGGGAAGCAAGCGATAGCGCCGCGAGGGCTATTTGAGATGGTGAATAGATAAGCTCGACATCGGTGAAACGAGAGTCGCGAACGTGCTTGAGGGCTGTCTCGTACATGTCCCGTGACCTTTGTTCCTCAGTGACATCTGGCAACGACTTGAAAGGCATGAGGGGAAAAATGGACGGTTGGTGGGGGTCGCACCTGGAGGTCGAGCCAGAGGCCCCATAAGGCTCGGTGGGAGTGCCACACGGCGAACTCGAAGTTGAGACTTTGGGCTAGGAGGAACTCGAGGTCGAGAACGTCGGAAGTGGACGTTCGAGGGATGTTAGATGTGTACGACTCAAGAGATATAGGGTTGTTGGTGGTCTTGGTGGCCAAGAATAGCGCTGTGAGCCTGAATGCGGTGAGCGGTGAGAGAAGGGATAGTAGTTGCATAGACGTACATGACGTTCTTTGGGTGCCAGTCCATGACGGTGTTCCTGAGATAGAAACGTTTGAGATAGGTGATTGCGGTGGCCTCGACCTCCTCGGGGAAGCGGAAGTGACCACATAGCTGTGGGATCTTTGTGATGTACAGTTTGACGAGGAGATGCTCGTCGTCGGCGTTTAGGAAGGATACGTTGGCTGATGAACCGGGCTGCTCGCTTCAGGGCTGGGAGAGGTGACCAAGAAAGAGATATACCTCGTCTGCATCAAAGGTGTTCCTAATGGCCGCGACTGCTGCGACATTCAAATTTCCACGCACGATTTGCAGTCGCTCTGGGGAGAATCTCCAGTTGTCGAACTGGGTGCTGGACTCGTAGGACGGGTTTTTTTGTGGATGAGACATGGTTGTTGTGTATCTGAACCAGCAATGAAACCAAACTCGGCAGCCTATTTCAATTCTACTTCCCATGTCCCCCACCTCCTCCATGGATCCCCCTCCTCATGCCTTCCATCCCGTCCCCCGCTGCATCAACTAGCACGCGCCCCTCCCCCTCCCCCTTCCCCCCCGTAGTTACCCCTCCCGCACACCCCGCCTCAGTGCCCACACAACTCGTCGTCGATCTCACCACCCTCCTCACCATCTCAGACTTTCCCTCTTTTTATCCAGGCACCCCCTCAGACTCGTTTCACCCAATATACTACGCTCTCCCAGATGGCTCTCTTGTCGCATCTCCCTTCCACAACGACCTCACCACCAATAACGTATGCCTCATCATCACCGGCTTTCTCTTGTCAGTCTTTCTCCGCAACGTTTGCAAGGCAACAACCTACCTTTGGAGAGGCAGGATAAAGAAGAAAGCGCTTCTTTATACTCTCTTCCTTAGCCAATTACTTGGCCCGATCGCCATCATTCCCCTCATTGTCACTCAGTTCAGTACATACACAAATTGCAATGTGTACGTATCTCGCTATTTTCCAACCCTTCACACTCAAACCATCCGCCAGCATTCTGCGCATATTTTTCATCGCCAGTGGCATCTCTCTCTCTTTATTGGTTCGTCCACTTCCCCCCCAAAAAAAAGATAGTCGGCAGGCTCACCATCGCGCATGCAGGTCACCGGTATATTCGGCATCAAAGCTTACAGGTGCTTGGATAATAATCGTCTTGTCTCGGGCATTTTGGTTGCCCTCCGCACCACCGGCAGCGTGGTGCTCGTTTTGGATGTGATTCATATTCATACTCTCCGCAGTCTCTCAGGTAAGTGTCTCTATCCCCATCCGATTCGGCATCTTATTCGTGAACAGGCCGTTGTCGCAGATCATCAGCTGGGTTAGCCTCCATATTTGTCATCCTCTTACTTGCCGAGTCAATATTCATTTGCGCATGCTGTAAGTGATCTCTTGGCCCTTGCAGCGCCTGCCAATGTTGACCTCTGCAATAGTCCTCTATGTAGTCCGGAAATCGCACGGGCCTGTAGCGGTCCGAGGCCGTATCTCTGCTCATCTTTCACTCGAGGATGTCCTTCACAGTCAGTCCACTGAGCCTAGAAAGGAAAGTGCAGATTCCATTCGACATCGGAAAGGCTGGCCCGACGTCAGACAACATACCAGCCATTTCTCAACATCATGGCAAACATCACCCTTGTCACGAGAGCCCACTATCGCATCCATCCCTCACAATGACTTTCACGGGGCGCATCGCTGTAGTACATCAAGCAATACCAAAACACCTCAGAACCCGAAACGTCCGATTCCATTTCCTTCTACAGTGCACTCATACCATCCGGGTCCTCGCTCTTGGACAGTCAAAATACCGTCTACGAATGGTGTTTTCGAGGATGTGGCTGCACCTTCAGCACGTTCCTCCATAAGCCGCATCACCCGTTACATCCCCAGAATGTCTCTTTTTCGGGAGGTCATGAGAGATGAGGTATGTCACATTAGGTCACTCTGAACACGTTCTGACCTCGGTATGCACCCTACAGTTGTGCTACACTGCCATTACAAGCGTTTTCACTATGATATCTGTAGTCATGATCCTTGTCGGGGTCAAAGACGCGGGCGGCATTGGCAGCATCATCTGGGTTGCTTTTGACTGTATGTGTATTGTATTTTGAATTGATGATAATTGACGGCGCTTGACTCTGCAGGGGCTATCATATCATCGTTAGTAGTGCATAGTTTCGGACGTGCGATTCGACGCCATGAGAACGAATCACTGCTCCTCCACCCCTCTGCCATGTACCACGATTTGCAGACCGATCGCACCACGGCGGAACTCTTGGGGGACGTGCCGCAACCAGCACGTACACCGGGAATGTTGTCCAGAGCACGTGCGCGTCGTTCTGTCGCGCGCTACGACCTCGATGACGGTGTGCCACCCTCTGAGATGTCAACGCGCCATTTGTTCCCCAGCTCCGCCCGATCTTCTCGGGTGGATTTATACTCCTCAGCAGCGTCAACGAGCGGCACGTCAAACCTGTTTCCATCCATGGAGACCGAGTCATTTTCTCGAACACAGGTTTCTTCGACGATTTGCATGGAAGACGGGTCTTCGCGTTCCCCGAAATCTCCTGAGGAATGGTTCAATAAGGACTTGACTAGTGCCCCACCTCCACCTGAACCCCCAGACGAAGGACGGTCTTGTGACATTGATACGTCTGCTCATGTACCATAGTCATTTTGTTGGGTAGCTTTGTTGGGGCTAAATGACTATGTATATTCCCACGGTATCTCTCTAATGGAACTCGAAAACGGTGAGCTCGTGAGCATCCTCCCAATCCACTACTCGGACAGGTCGAGTCCGAACGTACACATTCATCAGTTCCCGCTTCTAAATCGACCTCTCCAAGTTCCTCCGTCGGCAACCATCAGCGGAAAACGGATCTGCGCCCGTCTCAAACCTTTGTCTCGCAGGATCGAGATCCACGTACCCGTTGATGCGCGCCCCGATGTATGGAACCACGAGAAAAGCAGAGATCTTGGAATTGCACAGCGAGAGGACGACCACGAAAAGAACCAAGAAGACCAACTGAAGCAGAAAGAGAGAGAAGAACCTAGGTTGACCGACTGCCGATTGAGGAGCGATCCCATTCCCCAGTGTGGTGCCTATATGCTCGGAGTCGTGCGAGATGGTGAGGACAAAGCATGCTTGAATGGTATGATTCTTGCTGATCAGAAATCCACAAGGCCGATTATATCTTGTGCCCATCAGCGAAACGCACCAGTTTCGACCGACCCTGACTTATCTTGACATTACGTCTCGAAAAGCGCGACGTTCAAGGGGAGGGGGATCTGACTCTGAAAGCGACGATGGCCCGCCTCCAGACCCGGACGAGGCTCCCCCGGTCGTCACTATTCCGAAGAAAGAGAAGAAGGCTGCGGAGGCAAAGGAGGTGCAAGTTTCTGCTCGCAAGTCAGGAGACGACAAGGGCTTCCAGGGTGGGATGTCGAGTGCTCTGCGAGAGATGCTACTCGCCATAAGAGCCGAGGAAGACGAGCCATGGCAGCCTACAAAATACTGCGACGGAGAGGTGCTCACAATGTTCGTTGAGTGACTTTATTTTGTCTGACGCATTACACAGACGGAAGATTCGATCCAAGTGTTGGAGTCTATGTTCTCGCGAAACGAGGAGATTCTTGAATGTAAAACGGAAATGACTTTATATATGAAATCGATAAACGGACTGTGAAGTTACATAGTACTTGCCTTGATCAGCCACAACTTCATGTCCAATAGCCTGAGCGAGACCGACTCGGACTCTGAGTCAGTGCTCCCCACTGACGCTGTCTCCAGCTTGGCAGCATTCGCTCGTTTGTCCGCAACGCGCCAGTCCGACCCGACGGCCCAGCCGACCATCAGTTGGGCTGTAGACACCCTCGCGACACTTGACTTCCGACTCGTCCGCAAGGTATGCCATCATACTATCACAGCGTCCCTATAGCATGAATCCACCTGCGTGTAGGACACTACACTTCATGACCTCATCCAAAATTGTGCCAGTACGATACTTGCCTTGTTAAATACCCTACTCCAGCAGGGACCAGCCACCGACAGTTCATGTGGTTTTATCGCAGACATCGCCAGCATACGTGCGTCATGCGATTCCCTTCATCTCCTGCACTCACTCATTCCCCTTGACGAGTCCAGTCCGGCCCTCTTTCTTGCATCTTCTCTTTCAGTACCGCAGACTCTTTCGTGTCATCGCAGCGAGAGATTTCAAGCCGGGTTCTGCACCTCTAGCGATTGTATGCTGGGTGGACGTCGTTCTGGCCCAGCTCGGTAGTGTTGTTGCGCTTATAGCGGCGGGCCTTGAGACGGATCACTCCGACCAATCACTTCCCGAGTCCTTGAAGGCCAAGAGGGGAGAGGATAACCTTCGTGCCGCGATGCAGCTGCCAGGTAAGACATGTTCTACGGAAAGATGGTTGTACCTCACGCGACGTAGATAACTGGGACATGCTTCCATCTATGCTTCTGTCGGAGCGCGTGTCGGCTGCCGCAAAACGATTGTCCATAAGGTTGATGCTGGGAAGGTATATTCTCTGCCCCGCGCTTTTGGGACAAGTGGGTGTAGACGATGCGTCAGTCACCTATAAACTACAATCAGAGCAATATCACATCACAGTGCCTTTCACAGCATACACCAGTTGCATTCCACGTTTTCGGAATTTGTAAGACAAAGTGCAGCCCGGGTGGACGAGTTGCGTTCAGCGTCAGGACCTGGCCCGCGGTATCACCTACAACAGGATCGGCTCACCGCTGCAATGACAATTTCCCTGTTTGCGGTGAGCAATGTTTGTAATTCTTGCCCAACAGTCGGTGTCTAGATGTCCGTTGTTTCAGGCAGCTGAAATGGCACAAGGTACAACCATTAATGCAGAGCGTACGGCTGCTTTCCGTCCTCAGATGATGACTGCAGCTATGCACCTTCTGCGATTTGTTTTGAACGAGGGAGGCCATACCATCCGGACAAACGCTTTAAATCCTCCTGATCATCTTGACATTCCCACAAGTGTCATCATACGATGGGGGATTGTTCCGCAATGGGCATGGAGCGTTTGGTCGGAATATAACAGCCTGTATGCGGACACGATCGTATGCCTTGTAAGTAAGTTATTTTTCCGTTTGAAGGCAAGCGCATCTTAAGGCTTCAGACTACGATGTACATTCGACACCATAGCGCTGGCCCTGGGCCGTTGTTAGAAGTCTCCGACTTGATGTCTACTGATGGCAAGTCGACTGACCAAGCAGCGGTGATCAGCGTGATGCTTGTGAGACGGTATGCCATACACTGAAGCATGGTGCTGACATTCTCTAGGATATCGTCTTCCGGTTTGTTTCGATGCTTTCGGCTGGCGCGCATTCCAAACAATTCTCACCAGGCATGATGAGGATACTTCATAAAAGCTGCCGACTGATCTCACAGTGGTTGAACCGTAACTCGTGCGGGATCCAACGTTCGAAGGAATGCAGTAAAGCATTGATTATCCTCTTTGGTTACATGTCCCAGAACGAACAACAATTTGCTCGTGAGTGCCCAGCCTTGATTTCCCAACACGTGACAGAGGCACCAGCAGTAAACGAGCTAATCATCGAATGCCTGGCGCTTATAAGGGGGGAATACATCCGCGAAGCTTGGAGGACGGCTACGGAAGGTGCCAATCTTTGTGTCCTTGAAATGCTTGGTCAAAGTATGGTTCCATTTTCTCTTCATAAATAAGACACCAAACGATTCCAGGTTTTCTCCAGACAAAGACGTAAGCATTCGGTGAGAAGTCACCCCGCAATATTGCAATTGACATGGCACAGAGCATTATCACGGGGTGATATCTCAAAGTCTGGGAAAAGTTGCGCGGCACAACTGATGCAATTCCTTGTCGTAATGATGTCCAAAGGAGTTCAGCCACTAGACTCTGATGCATTTGTCGACTTTGTGGAGGCGGTTTGGGAGCGAGTCCTTGAAATGCCTGTGAATGACCGGGAATTTCTTTGCGAAACCTTGCTCGCATGTCTGGCGACCGCAAATTTATCCGGAATTGACTTGCCATTCAGCAAAGCCAGTGTGGCTGCTGAGGAGGAGGCCATATGGCATCTTGGGATGTGTAGCGGAGGAGTGAACCTCTTCCTAGCGTGTAAGTAGGCATACCGATGAATCGAGTACACCGTCGGTCTGATCGCAGGATTGCACAGCTGCCTTTTCGCTGTACATCACTTCTACACATGTCAGCGTCGAGCCGCTGACCTACTTAGAGGGTTTGGAACATTTATTAGACATAGCGCTGCTAATATGTTCCCGGTATTATCCCTGCGAGGACGAGCCCTTGGCATTGATCGTCTTGCCTACGATATGTGATGCAGTGGCACATTTATTGGAGCACGGGGACGTTACTACCGGTACGTGCTGATTCATTAGGAGAGGAACGTTGCTGAACGTTTGCTAGGGGTATTCACTTGGGCAAATACCAGGATATCTGCGCTGAATACTGCCTTGCGGTCTTTGAACGGCGGAGACGAGAGTCAGTACAGTGCACTGTTGAGACAGAAACTCGCGCTGACAGCAAGGAGGGTGCTGCGGGAGGTAGGTCTACGCAAACCTGTGAAGTTGCCTTGGTTACTTACTGTCGTACAGACGGATGTGGAGCCAAGGGGAAATAAAGGGGAGGATGCGGAGGCGAAGGGGGAATATGAGCTGCTGTTTTGTAGACCACACCTGCTGTGCGCCAGGGTTGTGTGACGTGACATGTTACATTGCGGTGTCAGTGTCACGCTATAATCACATCAAGGGTCTCGCTTCCGAACAAGATCACCCGTCGACACCGCTGTCGCTGTCGATGTCCTTGTCGTCGTCGCCGTTCGCGCTCAGCTGTCGCCGTCGATCACACTCGGCCTCCTCGCCGTCGCCGTCCCCAGCACCCGCGTCCTCATGGCGACCTGCTCCCAAGCGAGCCCACTCCTCCCATCGTGACACCCCCACGCTCCCTGACTCCCAGCGATGTCACCTCGACATCTGGAGGACCGGAAAGAGGCTTCGCAGAGACATATCCGTACGTGTTTCCTTGTTTTTGCGTCTCTCCTCCTCACACTGCGGCCCCTCTCTAGCCCTCTCATCCAACTCGAAGTTCCACGCCCGCCTCGGCAGACAGTCGCACTACGAGCTCCGGTTCATCTCCCCCCCACACGCCTCTCTTCCCTGCTTCGTCTGCAGACTTTCTTCCCTTCTACAGAGGCAGTATCACTACTCGCAATTCCCGCAGCCCCTCTTCCGCCGCGTCCCTTCTTAACAGCGACATGTGCGAGTCTTCCCATTTAGAACTTGCCCGACTCAGATCAGCCGCCTTCTCGGAGCTTCAACGAAGCGTCCAAGAGAATGGCGAGGGGTTCGTTAAGCGCATGCGCGAATTCGAAGATTCACGCTCCAAATCTGCCCAGCACTCTCGGCCGAGAGGCGTCGAAAGGCGCCGCAGAAAACGTTATTCCCCCAGCGTACCTACGTCAAGGTCCACGGGAAAACCTACTGTATCAGACGACGATGACGACGTCTTGATCCTTTCGAGCACTGAACCCATTTATATAAGACAAAAGCGCTCGTCCAGCCTGGGAGCAATGGACGATAGTGACTTCCAGTTGCACGGCGAGACCAACGCCTCTGGACGACTCTCCCGTGTTTCTAGCATTTTTCATCCTTCGCCTGTCGCTCGCTACGCATCGCATGTTTATCCTAACAACACCAATCAGTCAACGGAACTGTCCACCTCATTCAGCACCTCATTTAGCTTTTCAAATCCCTTTCATACCAATGCATTTCAACCAGCATCGTCCCATTCTTCCTCTGACTCTCTTGCTTCGTCGGTGGACACGTCTCTGTCAAGTTCGCACACAGAAGATGCCAAGCATCCTTCATCCTCACCCATGGTCTCACCACCTCGGTCACTCGATCATCCACCAGCTGGTGCCATTTTACCCTCTGCTCCTAGTGCGGAGAAGGCATTGGCGGCTATTACTTTGGCAATGGCGAATGGAGCTGGCGGCCTCGAAGACTACGAGGCAGTCAGAGCATTGGATGTTTCGTCAACAGACGAATCGCAAGTCGGAGAACTGTGGCATTGAACGCCCTTGCACTCGCCGGTTCTTCTACCGCATTTTGCCAAGTATACTTCGTCGACCTACGACAACCACCCGTGACGAAGCTTCGTCTGCAATCTTCTTGTTTATTTTTAATCATTGATCAGGCATTTGTCCACGGACCCAAGAAAAATTGTGTCTTGCCGTCCTGCGTTAATATCAAGCATCGTGTTGTACCCAGCCAAAAGCCACCCTTGTCTATACCACCACGAACTTTTGGTTCCGTCCCTTTGATATGTCATTCTTGAGATCGAGAGCAAATAAATCACTGTAGAATGCTTTATTTTCTCTTTCGATATGTCCTTTCAGACCTTTCTATATGTATCATTATATGTTATAACGTGGATGGGAGAACCTGAACGTGTGATGTGTTATCCGTGAATCCGACACTAGCCAGTAGCTCCTTGCCAAATAGTCAATTATTGATCCTTCTGTCGGTTCTCCAACTCTGTCCGCAAGTCTTCTGCGATCTTCTCGGCAGATATGCGCCGGCTCAATTCTGTTTGGTACAGTTCTTCCGCCCTCAGACGAGCTCGTGCTTCCATCATTAATTGTTCTCTCATCCCTTATCAATAACAAATGAAATCAATACCGAAATATCAAGAGCAGTTACTTACCAGAAACGAGCTTTCCGAGATTAGGCGGTACATAGAGGCGGGATGACACAGGAACCCAGGGTAAGGTAAAGATTTCCGGGATGTCGAGCAGGTGGAACTCTTCGTCGGAATCGAGATGAATATTGTCGGTGTCAGAAGGATTTGCTCCGGGGGAGATTACTAGATGAGCATCCTTTGGCGGAATGTCGAGGCTCACAGCCTCCGCCTGCTCATTTATGGACAAGTTTGTCAATTTCGTATGTCCATTGAGAATAGAATCCTCTCGGAAAGGCGGAGCGAAGCGTGACGACGGAGGGAATTCAGAGGATTGCAACAAGTCGGGGTGATGTGTGGTCTCTGGAACGGCGGCCAGTTCGTCGGAGGGAGAGTCCTTGTCCATGTGGGTATCCAAATTTGATGTTGATGGTTCACCGCCTGAGCTGAGAATGATGGGTTGCTCAATTCCGCCATCAGAAAGCAGTTTTGAGTCAGATTTTTCCTCCAAGGCATCCGTATCCATGGGCAAGGCATTCTCGGAGCCTGCCCGAGTCGAAGAGGCATCCCAGAGGCAAACATCGAGTATAGGTTCCTGTGATTGTGAAATGTTGATGACGGTCGTTGTTTGACTCTTCGCCATATTAGTGTCGGTCTGCGCAATCGCTTCGAGCTGCACAGACGAAACAGACCCGTCGCCGCCTTTCTTGTTTTCATGCAAAGGCGTCTGGCTGAAGGATGCGCTTTTGTTTATCCCCGAAAGTGACAGAGCACCCTGGGATTGACGCATTTGAGCCCATTTCTCCATCAGATCCTTTTTTGCATTCTCGTCCGTAAAGTCAGGGATTTTTCTTCGACGTCCCCTGGATCTCTGAACTGATTGTGAACCAACAAATCCATTTGGAGTGGACGACACGACAGGTCGTTCGCTCAGTAGGTTTCCCGCCTCATCCGGATCTGCTAAATGCGTATAAATATCTGAATTGAGACTGTCGAAGCAAGGATGGATCCTGCGCGAAAGTCGGGCGGAAACTCGCAATGGCGGGACATGCTCCGCGTCTGTTAATGGCGAACCAACCCTCGATCGAGAACGTCTATGTCGTGTGGAGAGTTGAGATGACCTGGGTGCAGCAGGAGTAGACGTCGACCTTTTGCGTCTCTTCTGAGGACGTTGTTCGCCGGGGTCAGCAACTTGCTCTGCTGCTGAGGTGTTAGCCACGCAATCCGCATGGGGTGCAGCACAAGATGACGAGTCACGTTTGCGTCCGCGAGCTACGAGTCGTGTTACACCAGTAGTCGAGGCCATGACGTCCGTCCTCACCAATCACAACACTGGGCGAACTTGATGGTGGCATATGCTCGACATCCAAGAGTGACGACTCTATAGGTCGTCAGAGACCAGGGACCTCCAACATAGGAATGTGTACTCACTTTGTTTCCTCAACCGTAAAGACTCTACAATGACAGACATCAACACGACAAAGTAACATGAGCGGCATGTCGCGATTTACCAAGGCCCGAGTTTTCTCGATGACCCACGGGAACGCTTGCGGCGCGCTTTATTGTCTTTCGTTCTGTGGAGGGGAGTCCAGTCGTTTCATGTCGATGGCCTCGAGGATCATTGGCTAACCTGAGGTACGGCGAGGATAAGTCTGGTCCTGTATAGTGGTGGCAGCACGCGCCTGTGGCATGCTCGCATGAAGTCTAGTGATCAAACCGTCTGAGGTTGTATTGTACCAAAGGATTGAAATATTGACACCCGAACATTGTGTGAACTTTTGTGACTGAAGCCACACTTAATACTGGAGAGCGTATCCATCATACAAGTATCCTACACGATTGAAAACGAAAAAGTAGTCGGAGAGATATTATCCTATATAGCTACATGGTGGAACCCAACACCTTCATGGCCAGTGCACGGAGAATCTGGACACAGTTTCATTCCATGTCGGGTGACGGTCAACTCTGAGACGTACCTCTGCTTTCTGAGTTGCTCCAAGCTCTGAGAATACTGCCGCAACACTTTTGCCTTTGGCATCTCGTATTGCTCCTATTCGGTTACCAGCGAAAGCACCAAGTACAAGGCCTGGCATATTGGCCACAATGAAACCTAGACCTGTGGACAAATGTGAAGAGGTATATCACATCTTGTATGAAACTGGTTCACCTCCACCACATGCAGCGCCGAGGTAGGACCACCACGGCGTGTGCCGCTCTACTTCGGGGCGAAGCAGCTAGTCCGGGTTCAGCAATGACTGGAGGGATCCTCGTCAAATTGAACTGGTACCTCGTCGAAAACGTCAGCGAAGACGTTCTCAGCATCAGGCCTCTGTTGAGCGCTGTTGTTTCCCGTGGCAGCATTGCCAAACATACTAGCGAACTGGCGAAAGAAGTTTGACGAGGCCTTTGGGTCAGCGCTCTTGTCTGTTTGAGCTTTCGAGGAATAAAGAGTATCATATTCCTTCCTTCGAATAGGGTCGGAGAGAACGTAGTATGCATCTGCAACCATCTTTTATCATGGCGGTGGAGAAAATGAGGTTGAGTTGAGACTCTATTCTTCAGGGAGAACGAGAGGCTACCTGAAACTTCTCCGTGGCAAGTTTCTTCTCAGCATCAGTCGCATTTGTCAACCTGTCGGGGTGCGTCCTGAAAGGCAAGGGTGAGCAGATGGCACGTCGAGGAGCCGGTGTTGGCTACCTCAGTGACTCTTTCCTGTAGGCCTGCTTGACCTCTTCAAGAGAGGCGGACTTGTGTATGCCGAGGATGCTATAGTAGTCTGGAAACGCGGACATGATGGGCGTACGAGGGAGAGAGTGCGAGTCGCAGCATGCTGCTCAACGCCCTCAGCCATTTCGATCGAACACTGCACTCATCCATGCTGAACAAAAGCACGTGATTGCTCTGCAACAGAAAACTACCTAATCGAATAACAAGCCGCACTGCGATGAAGTAGGGAAAATAAGAGGAAAGCCGGTCTAGTCATCTACCAACACCTGTACCCGTGATATGCCAGGGTTCTGCTCCGTTTATGACCGTAGAACGAGTGGCGGAGGTCTCGGTCGTACAAACGCTTTCTGAACTCGGTTGGTTCCTTCTGCCGATACAGCTATAGGCGGGTCCGTGTCTTGTATCGCTGCACATTTCCCCGCAAGGTTCGTCACATGTTTGTGTGAAGAAGGAGGGGCCAGCAGAACGCGGGATGTTTGACCATTGATCCGATATTGCACATTGTTCGCTGTCTCAGACACTTGAGACAATCTTGAGCCTGAGGAGCGAGCGAGAGGCGAAAGCTTGGTCGCAGCGGGAGAAGCTGGGAGTCCCTCGAGACGCCGTGGTACGGGCATTACTTGAATGGCCACTGTACTGGTCTCGCTCTCCGCGGGACACAAAGGCTGCTCTTGACTTGCTTGTCTCGGTTCACCAGGAGTCGCTAGACCTTCAAAAGATTTAGGAGATTTATCAACGAGACCGTCAAGCAGCTTACCACCAATAAACGAAGTCACGTTGTATTGCGTCCCCCTAGAATCAGAACGAGAGGACTTGACCTCTGCAGCAAAGGATTCGTTCTCTTCTCCTAAGGGAGAGTGCGGAATGCTACTAAAACGAGGGGGGCTTGGGACGTCAACTAGAGATGCGGAAGTCACAGGGGAGACCGAAGAATATTTGTCTTGAACAGGAGTTGGTTTAGCAGCAACAGGTCGAACGCGTCGACTCCCTCTAATGCGCTTGACGGCCGATGAGCCGGATGAAGGGAGTGATGGAACCGGAGTTGTCAGCCGAGGAGGGATGGGGAAGCTACTCAAGGAGACTTCTGAAGAAACAGTCATTTGGCCAATGGAAGCTGAACGAGTCAGTTCCACGCTCTTGCGGCTTGTGCCAGAATTAGAATGTGATGAATTGGCGGACATCCTTGCAGAGAATAGCTTGAGTGCCTCTATGCTCCGGTCTAGCTGGCTCTGCTGTTTACTAAGCTCGTCCAATGAAGTTCGTGAACCGGATACACCCGTGCACGATTGAACACAAGAAAGACCGTAGACGGGAGAAAGTGTCGAGGTTGTTACCATGCTTCCCGCGGGCTTTACTCCGATTGGCGGAGGAACAGACGAAACAATGACTGAGCTCGCTTGAACTTGAGGTGGCATGGAACGCTGGGGAACGTCCGCTCGAGAAAGGTGTGACATTTGACCGCCATGAATGGTGCCTTCCACAGATCGTACATTTGCAGACTGGGCATCCAAGGCAGAAATGATCGACGTATGATTGGCATCGGCAGATGCATCGCGTGGAAACTCTGCGTATTCTTTGGACCCTTGCATCGATGATGCGTAACTGGCGCGCAGCTCCGTATCTATGTTTCGGGTGTACGGTGGGTTCACTCTTGCTTTATCGGCATTCCAGAGCCTGGTTTCTTCATCTTCGCAATGCGCACGGTTTTTTGAGATCCTAAGGGAAACCCACGATGAGACGTGGTTCAGCGAGCGACGCGCTGAACGGCGGAATGCCTCGGGCAGGCTTGGCTCCTTATTCCGGATCGCGGCGGCAAGGATCGTGGACATGCGAGGCGTCTCGATTGACGGCGGGGTGATCATAAACGTGGAACCGCGAGGGGGTTCAGGGAGTGTGAACATGACATCTCTGGGGTTTCGACACTGTGATGAGGCAGAGGAAAGAAGGATATCGCGATGCTTGAGGAGGGCGGTGGCCACGACAAATACTACAATAATGTAGACCTCAAAGGCTTGGAGTAAGCGGCCGACCGTTGATTCAGTGAAAGCAACTGCGGAACGGGTAAGATCCCCTGAAGAAGAAATGTTGTGTTCACTCACAATAAAGAAGATTCCCCACCCCAATGGCGATGTTGAGGAGGAGCCCAGAAACTGGCGCGAGACACTCCCTGAATGTATGCACTGTCATATTATTGGGCGTGTTGAGCGAGAGTGTGTTCAATAACAGCTTCAAGAGAAGCAAGAAAGACACAAGTAGCTCCAGCGCGGCGTCTGTAGCATAGACATTGCTATATTGATGGAACTGAGGGGCCACACGCCAGACAATTTGCAAGGTCGTGATGATTATGATGGCTACTAATAAGCCAACGCCAAGCAGTTTCCCCGGAAAACCCCAACGCATCCAATTTCCACTATGAGGCTCGTGAGCACACTCGAGCGTGAGAAGTTTGATTTTTGGGACCGATCGGGTGGACATTGCAGATGGATCCTTTCTCGAGGGCTCGGCAACATATGTCCAATAGAACAGAAGGCGAAAGCCGATAGAGAGCGCGAACAAAACCTCCCTCGTCTTGATAGCAGGTTCGTTGGCTAAAAAGGTTGTATCCATGGCCATTCCATTGGCGAGAGTTCGACCCAAGTCAAGAACCACAGCGACGAAAGCCAGTAAGACGGAAAAATAAAGCGAGACTGCCGATCTACAGGTAAGAGGTGTAAGCATCAGAGACGAGGCTGATACCAGATTGCTCACGTGGATACTCTTTTAATCACGAGAAACAGCGTTGAGACGCCGAACACAAGGATCCCTACAGATATGAAAGGGATGTCCGAGAGCAATTCTGCAACCTATTGCTATCAGTCTCAATTGTTGTGAGTGTAGTCGTGTACCAACCTCGCATTTGTTACTCCACGAGAGAGAGTAAGTGAATGCATACCAGGTGGTTGCGGAGTCACAAGCAATCAAAAGACTAGATTCCATGAGGGAGAGTGGTCGAAAGGAAAGGAATTATTCCCTCGGGGAATTAATCTGAAAACCTCCAGTACAATCGATGACCGACGAGGCTGAGAAGGGCAAGCTGCTTGGTCGACAGCCGCTGTGAAGTGAATGAGCACAGCCAGCTGCGAAATCAGCCGCTGAGGATTGATACGGCCACCAGTGAGTGAGCGGGGGATGATGGTAGGAAGTAAGTATCCTCCGTTGTCATGCACAAGGGCTGCATTCAGGGTCCCCAGTGATCGTCGACATGGTCTCAAACCAGATCTCCATTATTCGGATGCAGCACGACCGTGTGTGGATACATGGCAACCTGGGAAACAAGACATGTCCTGCAAAAATAGCCGTCCAAATTTCACACCGCAAACGAGTTCCCACCTCCCGTCATTTGTCGCACCAGATACATTCCCCTCCCCTCATCAATAGACTTGCTACTTCTTATCCCAATCACACTCTTTGGTCTGGGACGAGGTGTGGCAAGCCCCAACTGTTTCGTCGGACTCCCTGCGAACTGTCTGGTTGGACTCAGTCCCCCTCCCGTGAGTTGTCGCAAAATACTCGAGTCTCCCACGCTGCGTCCCGTAAATTGGCGTGCAATGGTAGTGGTACCTGTCAACTGGGATGCAATAAAGGGCCCGCTCCCTGTGCTGCGGCCAGTATACGACGGTGTTAACGGTTTGAGAGGTGATTCCACTTGGAGGCTCTTCATATGCAGTGGAAGTAGGAGCTTGAGAGTGTTGGCGTCAATTTCCATCGCGGGTGACGGAAATACCAATACTCACGAGGCATTCTCTGCACCATACGCCGCCTTGTGCATCTCGCTTCGCAGCAGAATCTAGCCTCTTACCACATCCTGGCTGTGACTTATCCCGCCTACCTTTCCCTGCTCCTTTCCCCCCACATATCAAACATGCAGCATGCCACTTCGTCCCTTGGGGACCAGGCACGACACCCATTTCCATAGGAGAGACCGCTTTCCGGCATCCAGGACAGGCAGCCGAACTACCGAACCGGGACGATGACGAAAGTGACGGTGTTGATGGAGGTGGTCTTTCATATCGAGAAGATGAATACAGACTATTATTCTGATGAGGTGAACCTTTGAGTGGTTGGGTATAGCTCATCCCTGTACCGAAGCTCGGCGCAGTTTGAACAGTACTGCTAAGTGGCACAAGAGGCGGGCTGAGAGTTGGATCCACGAGTGCGGACTTGCTGGAATTCGGGAAAACTGTGGATTTGGTCTTTTCCACCGGCGCACACTGATTGATTAATATTGGAATGAGGGGTTGTCAATCTCGAGTCTAACATTACTTGACTGACCTCTATATGACAGGCACCGCCTTCCCCGCGAACAAAGATTGCTTGTCCATTGGCTGTTTCTCTGAAAGGCCCATCACACAAAACACATCGGAAGCATTCTGGATGATAGGTTTTCGGAGGTCCACTAGCGCTGAGCTCGGGGACAGTGACGAAGCGACCACTCCCTCCAGCGGCAAACAATGACCCGCCACATTTGGCGCAGAGAGAACCAGTGGAGAGTGTGGCAATTGGTATCGAAGACTTGCTGAGAGAATCCCTGGGCTTTGGGGTTGCCGCGCCCAAGGCAGGGCGTTCCAAAGCTACAGCCTTGAGTGGAGTATGCTCCCTGAGATTGCTTGCTAAATCCTCGCGGGCGAGGACCCGAGGGCTGAGAACTGGAGGGGAGGAAGGCCCAGACGACTGTGTCAGAGTATCTGAGATGTCAGGGATCAGATCCGGAGTAGAAGGCGTCCATGATACCCGTGATGACCACATGCTCGAGGCGCTCACAATATGTCGTAGTCCAGGAGAACCACTAATTCTGGAGATGCGTGGAATCCGCGACGGGGTAGATGCCGGTGAGTTTATGATGGTGGAGTTCGACAGAAGATCTGGGGAAGCTGTATCTGTCGACACGGGTGACGAAGTTACTTGATTTATGAACCGACTTTTCATCTCCTCTATCGCGTCGACGGACGGCCGGTTCGACGAGGAGGCATTTGCTTGGTGCGGGCTGCCTGTAAGGATCACCTGAGGGGGGGTAGATGTCCTCGTTTCGCCGATAGAGTCTGCATCAGAAAGACTATCAATGGGATCGATCCCGTGACGAGATGCGGCAAACGTAGCCGACTTCTTCCTCTCCAAAATACGGTGTGCAAATGGACTACTCTCCCGATCATCTCTATTGAGATGTGAGGTAGAGGAGGATAATGACGGAGAGCGATCACGCAGCGGACGATTAAGAACTGCATTCAGTCGCTGGGTGAGTTCTTCCAGAACAGGGCTACCCTCTCTACTCTTCGTAATACCAAGCCTGTGTTCGAATCCGTCAATGGCGGGGCTGCCCTCCCGGCTCTTTGAATCCTTGAAAAGGGAAACCGGTGTTCGACTGTCAGCTTTCTCCAAGCTGGGCAATGGATGAGATTTCCTTGGCGTGCTGTTTCGCTTCAAACAGCTGTCAAAGCAATCGGCGCAGGAGGGCTGCCCTAGCAAATCAACCATAGGAGTATCGCCGATGTTCTTGTGACATCCTTCACATCTGAAACATTTCTTGTGCCAAACGCGACCTGAGGTCTCAACGAAGCCTCCTTCGCTCTTTAAAATGAGGACAGGTCGACGGCAGGCCGGACAGTCCCCTTTCGACCCGCCATTGATGACAAAACATGGCCGACACAAAAACCGATCAGATAACTCCAGTACAGAGGGATCTGGAAAGATCGTCGCATCTGGTTGAAACACCGTCAGGCAGATTGCACAGGAGTATGTTGCGAGGGATTCCTTGGGCTGGAGGACCGAGCCGTAGGCTTTGGAAAGCTCTGGTGCATTCGGTGCTTGTAGAATACCAGCCTCTGCTGCAAGGGTGGTCGGAGAAGGTGGATTGCACTCGTCAACATCGAACGATCGTTTCGGTGGGGAAGGCGGACGAGTAGTAGAGTTGATTTGGGAATTGATACGACTCGAGATGGAAGAGGAAAGGTGAGATGAACTTGGGCGGGGAAGGCGGCCAGTAGAAATATGTGAGGAGAGCTGGCCTGGTTCAGCCCTTGGTCCAATCGATGCAGCGTTGGGCTGTGATGAAGAAATGTCGTCGATCTGAATGGATGAGCGTGTTGGAGCCTTGTCTTTCGAAATGTAGGTCTGCGACCACTTGTCAGTTGTCTGACATTTGGAGGATGACCACTGCAAAACAGGTGCTAGACTACTTCAGTTATGATATGGGAACATTGGTCAGGTGACAGACAAACCGACTGCGATGCCTCCACATTTGCAACGCGTCCCAGTGACGATGTCACCACATCTGCGACAGAATCCCATGCGATGTCTGGAATGCTTCTGATGCAGCGAGTTGAGACCGTAAACAAAGTCTGAAACGAAAGGTAATAACGGCACAAATGCGGGTGTCGTGGAGAACGTTGGAGCAGAAGTTCAACTTGTAACACGAGGATGAACAACAAAGAGGCGCGATCACGTGTCATTTAAGCGCGGAGAGGTATGATTGAGGTGGTATAAGTATCCAACAGCCTATATACATTGCATGCACTCCTCGATTCTCATAATTTGGCGGGGATGACAGGCTGCCAATCCATACGCTCGACCTCGGATGACATCCTCAATGTAAAGTCTCGTGTGCACCTTTATGGACTCACCATTTCGGGAGAGAGTTGGTCAATTGACTCGACACCGAGGGACTGCATACCAAATTTGATTTCGCGTTGCAAGATTCGCACTAATCGCACGACGCCAGCTTCACCGTAAGCCTGGGGAAACATCAACCAAATGCATCCCACGCAAAAGGCATACTCACACTCTGTGCGTAGAGGAAGGCGCGGCCAAGTCCAACAGCCTTTGCGCCAAGGCAGAGGGCTTTGAGTACATCTAAAGAATACCATGTAAAGGTGATCAATCCCGTTGTTTGTTCACCCACCAGTGCCGCGACGGATGCCACCATCAATATAGACTGTAAACGTTTCCTGAGACAGATGCGAAAAACACGTGATGTACTACGTGCCTTCAGTCTTCTCAAACACCTCGGGGTGTTCCTTGTGGAGCTTATAAAGAACTTCTAAAGGCGGAAGCGAGCTATAATTCGATGAGTAACTGATGTGCCTGTCAGCTAGATTGGTTGCTGACTATTCAAGTTGACGGCCTATCACAGTGGGGATAAGTCACATTCGTAGTTCGCAAGGTTGAAGCTCACCGCCATGGTTCGACAACACGATGCCTTCACAGCCAGCCTCCGCAGCGAGAATGGCATCCTTCCTACGGTTAGCAATCATTCGACAACAATGATACGAGAGGAGTCTCACCGCGACACATTGAATCCCTGTACTGTTGTTAACGAGAGCGCCTACCGAGAGAAAGCGTAAAGGTGCTTACCCTTAATGACTATCGGAAGCCTCGTGATGCTTCGCATCCACGGTATGGTCTGGAGACCGAACCTAATATGAGCAGATTGGAAATTCATCGTAAAAAGCTTACCCTTTCCCAAGTCATGCCAACATCGTTATTCATGATGAGCCCGCCAGCAGTACCTAATATATCGACTTCTTCTTCTTCGTCCTTGGACTCTAGTTGATGTTTGACTCCTTGGTTCTCGAAATCCTCTAGGTAATGGGGAGCACGGGTATCTATCTCTCGATTTGACGGTACAAGCGCGTCAACAGTAAGGAAGATCGCTTTATAGCCAAGCGCTTCGACTTCTTGAATGCGTTTGGCAGCGGTGGCGTCATTCTTATGTTTGTACAACTGGAAGAAGATAGGCTGGTCGGGTGAGCCTCGAGCAGTGGCAATCTGACTATACGACAATGAAGCATTTGAAGAAACCATCTGGATGATTCCAGTCCTGTATGCACCGCGCGTAAGGTTGATTTCTCCGAGAGGGTGCCCAAGTCGAGCTAATGCTGAACCACTGATATACACGGGTATGGACGTCTTGTAGCCAAGAATGGTTGACGAGGTATCGCAGCTAGACACGGTCTTCATGACTCGGGGGTGGAAGAAAAAGCGACTGAATGCACGAGTATTTTCCATGTGGGCTTTCAATCGAAGCTGTCGCTTTAGCGGGGTTAACCGAGCGCAGAAACAAGAACATACTTATGGAATCGTCTGCAGCAGACGAATAGTAGGCCAGGGCCCTGTAAGGAAGGAGCTTCTTGGCCGCTTCCTACGGAGGTGCCATCATAGGAAGACCGAAAACTTGGTGGAAGTGAACGCATACCTCCATGTCCTGAACGTTGATAATTCGGCTGAGCGGAGGTTTGTTCTCAAGAGCCTCCTCCACTCGCAACTCATCTCTTGTCTTGGTCCGGCTCTTCTTTGTCTGTCCCAGTTCGAGAATTGAGGCTTGGTCAAGATCGCCGAGATGCTTTTCGGGAGGGATGCTCTTGTCAAGGGCGTCCGAAGGATGGATCGGTACAAAAACTGCGGTTGCATCCCGTCCTGCGTATTCGAGAATCACTTGAGGACCACCGGGATGGTCCTATGCGCAGTGGAGATAAGGGACGAGAACGAGGGATAGAGACATACGAATAGAAAGTCGGTGACATCGTACACTTTGTTTCTTATTATGACCCAGCAGGAGCTGTGTGGAGGATGGGTGAGATGTGGGAGTGGAGGATGAGAGATACACACTGGATGGTGTCGTGTTGGGCGATTTGGTGGAGGCTGTAAGTGGGCATGATTGATCAGCACCTAAATTAGGGTTAGGAATGCACGCTCATCATGTGACGTCGCGTTGTTTATTGTGTGTTGCACTCAAACCACGACCTACACCACAAGATGAGCCCAGCACTACGAAGAGAAGCTCTCCAAGCTATGAAGCGTGCGGACATACAGAAGTTGTGCAAAGTATCCCCGTCCTCCTCCTCCGTCATTGATTTCGATCTCATCCGAGCATAGGACTACGGTGTAAAGGCCAATCTCAAGACCGAGGCACTCATTGATCTTCTATTGGATGCTTCCCAGTGAGCCAGAGCCACCTCCTTGTTCCGTGATCGCCTCTCACCCCGACCAAGACCACAGGTACCCCGGCGTAACCCTCCCCAAGCACCACAACGACCACCTTCATCCAGGATACCAAGCCTCACCGGTGCCAGACCGAGGCAACAATCCTCCAGTTCAATGATCATCCACGACTCCGAGGATGAAGCAGAACCCACCCTCCTTCAACGCCACCATACAGTTACGCCTCACGAACAACCGGTCCCCCAGCGCACTAGGAAAGCGAAACAAACTCAGTACAGGCTCGGTGTAGGACGTCCAGCAATAGCAGGTGGATCCGGCGCTCGTTCCATTACCAAATCCGTCGATATTTCCCGGACACCAAAGAGAGCACGGAGCAGTAAATCAATCAAACCATCAGAAGCGACAATTACAGAGGGTCAGAAGCAGATTTTCGTGGGCAGGAACGACGCTGAGATCTTTCCAGAACAAGAACCAGATGTTCCTGTAGCGGCCCCCTCGTGTAAGCCACATCATGTCAACTTAGCTATTTTCTAATTTCTGCCTTTCGGTAGATAACAAAAAGGATCCGGAGCATGCAAATGGTCGATCGCAACCAGCAATGCATCCACTGACTGGGCCTTCAAGCAAAGCCTTAGAAACGGTAATCGCCGAAGCAGTAAGTGACTTGGCAGAAGACCTATACTCGTACTCATTTAGCAAACAGATTGCTCCTGTACAGCAAGAGCTAGACTCTCACAAAGCACAACTGACTGATTTGAAGGAGAAGGTCTCCTCTCTGATCGAGTCTTTCGAGACGAAGATCCGGAATCTTACATCAGACATCCAAGATCTCCGTGCTCGGGCAAAGAGCTCGTCCATTGATACCTCAGTGGCAGTAGCTCGGGAACATTCAATTCGAATACCGGAACCACCTTCAACGCCGAAGCGCGTCCGAACGCCCTACCTCCCTACCTTTGCGTATGTTAATATACTACACGTGGTGTTCCCCGACCTGAATAGATTGTAGTCTCCCTGCCGGAGAAAATTCTGAACCATCCGAACTTTCAAGCGATCCTTCTAATCCCGACACGTCTGTACCACGTGATTTGCGATCCGCCGATGAAAGAGAGCAACCTACGCAAACTGGTTCGCTATTACCTGGGTTTCCGCACTCGACGTTGGGTAAACGCCCCCGAGATTCTATGTCGAGCGACACTCCGGGTGTCTTCGAGCTGGCACAAGAGGGCATGGATACCGAACCAGAGAGTAATGTTAGTCGACCAGCCCACAAGCGGCCGAAACTTCACGAACAAGAGGACAGTAGTAGAGGGGTGCCTTCATCATCGGAACCCCTGCAAGTTGAGGCTTTACATTCTTCCGAATCCCCCAAGCGGCGTGGTGGCCCTAGTTTTCCCGTCTTCACTGGACAGGAAGAAGACCCGCAGCTACCGATCGAACGCGTCCCAAACTTCTACGGCCCCACCTCTCCTCCTCTTATGAGTGCACCGGCTACTAGTTCTGCAAACAATGTCGAGAATCAGAATCTCTTCAGCTTTAGCTTTGTGCCGATTGCTTCGACGCCTGCTCAGGCTGTATATCCTCTCACAATGGGAACATTTCCGCATCCGGAGCCACCTACATCTCCTTCGCCAGCAGCAAATGCTGACCGCCCAGGTAGCCGCCACTCTGATCGGCTTGGAGCATTTGGCGTTCCACGATCGAGTTCAAGGGCGAGTGGGCGCGCTCCGTCGGGGGGTTCCTTGGCGCGTGGGGAGCCCAGTGGATCAGGCGGACTCCAGAGAGCCCCTTCCAGTAATGAAGTTGCATCAGGCCTTGGTTTGACCGCCATTAAAACGTCGGCCACTGAACAAGGTACTCCTGCACCTCCAGCAAAACGTACGATGTATGGGACAGAGTTAGAAGGTGATACGAGATTTGGGGACTTTGGTGTTGAAGGCGTAGCGTCGGGATTCTGGGCGGGTGGTAGGTTCTGAGTTCTAGATCACAATGGCAAGCATCGGAGATATATTCCCTTATCCTTGAATTCGTTTCATGCGACTTAAAATTAATCTTTAATCAGGCATACTGGAATTGTTTCATTGTCATTTCAACTACTTCCACAGGTGACTTTCGAATTGTACGATTATGACCTTGTCATGTACGATATTACTTGTGAACCATACACAACCTTGACAATAATACGATAGCTTGGTCAATGCATAATGAAAATTAAATAAATATTACGGCAACTCTATGAAGGTCTGAAGGTATGTAGTTAGATTGAGGGAACGAATGCCTGGATTTCCTCAAACAGAAGTTCTGGAACACCGGTCAGAGATATTATTTCAGTATAGCAATCTCGTACCTTTGAGCTCTGCTTTGGTGAGATTGTCCCTATATTCTATACGAATGGTGAGCATCAAACTGGGAAGTTGATATCGTGTTGGTCTTGCTCACGGTCAAAATCAAAATAGTCTGGGTTCAATGATACGACGCTTGGCTGATCTTCAGGATCGTACTGGGAGAACAAACAACTATCAGAGGTGACTCCGTGCCAACGACCGCGACAAAACATACATATGCTGAGATATATGGATGTTCCAGAGCTTCATCGACCGTCAGTCGCTTCTTTGGGTCGAAAGTCTGCATGACCCGTCAGTCATCGACATTTCCATCACAAAAGAGAATGTCTTGACCAATGTTTTCTGCAGGAAATCGATAGCATCTGCGGAAGCCTTGGGAAATAGTTGTGCGAAGGATTTTCGCTTGCGGATAGGAAGCGCCCGGATATAGTCTCGTGATCGCCTTGAAGTAATAGAGTAAAACTCGTCCAGAGTCGGTGTACCTGTCCGGCCACGTAGGTTTCACAGTAAACATCGACTGTGACACGAGCTAACCTATTACATCCAGGATGAGGTCAAGTTGATGTCCATAATCTCGGCCCGGGAAGAGTGGTTTCCGGGTAAGCAATTCTGCCAAGATACAGCCAACCGCCCATAGATCGACAGCCTAACAACGCTGAGAATCTTGATCTCAGGGCGCAACATCAGCCACCGTACCTTAGTGTACATCTTGAAGGAAAGCATAATTTCGGGTGCCCGATACCAGCGTGTTGCGACGTACTCGGTCATTAACCCTGCCTCCTTCGATCCGGGTGCAGTCGAGTTAATGCTCCGGGCTAGACCAAAGTCGCAGACTTTGAGATCACAGTTCGCATTTAACAGCAGATTTGCAGGTTTGAGGTCTCGGTGGACAATATCTGCGCTGTGGATGGACTTGAGCGCTCGGAGGAGTTGGTAGATGAAGTACTAATCAAGAAGAACCAGGTTGGCGAAGGTGACAACTAAGAGAAGTGGGAATAGTCACTTGACAGTGATCGTCAGAGAGCGATTGAGTGCGTATGACGCGATGCAGATCAGTTTGCATCAATTCTTGGATAACTAGCCAAAATCAGTAAACTCCAAGTATCAGAGGTATGTGTCCCACAATAGACTTCCTTGAAGTCGTTTAGGGATGGAGGCTTCGTGATGTCCAATATTGAGATGATCTAGGTGGACATGGTCGTTAATAAAGAAATGCTACCATCATATAGGGTGACGACGATGTGTACTTGCATTTTCGTTGACGCATGTCTCAGAAAAGAACCTGAGCAACTTCAGTTCTCGTAGCGTTCGCAGACAGAACAGAGTATGGTCAAATGGGAGGATCTTTTTGATCGCCACCTTTCTTCCCGAGGGCTTATGGAGGGCTGCTGCCACAGTTCCATAGGCACCTTCCCCGAGTGCAAACAAGATCTCATAATCGGGACCTGCATCAAACAACCAAGCCTCAACGGGCCATTGACGGACGGACCTGGTAGTACTACTCACCCGTCTCGAACTTGGGTATCAACTTTCGGCTCTTCGACTTCTCGAGTTGTGGCGCGATGGTCATTGTAATGGATGAAAGCTCAAAGACAAAATGAGGGACGTGGCAAGACGACGACTTGGACTGACGACAACCAACATCAGGTCAAAGTTATAAACTACAGAATCAAATATTTAGTTGATTGATTGATGAAATCTTGATGGCTACAGTTATGGGCAGTGCCGGATATCCATCAAAGGGGCGTTGTACTACCGCCAGATCAGAGATAGGAACCAAGATTACAGCTCACACGTCACAGCGGGCACTGATACCAAGTACAGACCAGACCGGAGCCACGCGTACTCCTACGCATTCCCTGCAGCCTCTCTCGCTTTCTTTTCTTTCTTCAAACGCTTCCTCTCTCGCCGTGCTTCATCGTCCTCGTCGCCTTTCGCTTCCTTCTTTTCTTTTCTCCGTTTCTTTTCCGCGTGGTCCACCCCATCACCGGCTGCACCCTCCACTGCCATGGAAAGATTGCCGTCCACCTCCGCAACCTCGGATTTACGCTTACGCTTCTTCTCTTTCTCTTTTTGTGGAGGAGCTGATGGTTCACCCGTCGTTTCAGCAGCTGGTGGCTCGGAGACCGGCACTGCGGCAATGGCTGCAACACTAGTAGAGGGCTGCTAGAAAATTTTCAACTTTTGATCCGTGCAGCAGGGGCAGCGGTAGTGGACTCACTTCTCGGTTGTAATCGACGTAGTCACGGCTCCATTCGGCAGGAGTAACACCGTCGATCTTCTCTCCATGTTTTCCAAGTTTCCCTTCCTTGACCATCTTTTTCTTTTGCAACGCCATCGGACCAAGACCCCATCGGCGGGGGTAGGTGTCTCGTTCCATGATGCATCGCTTCACTTTGGCGACAACGCCATGATCACAGGTTGCCAGCTCGACGGTGGACATCTGAGCAATCGCTAAAGCAATGGCTTCTCCTGCTCAAATGTCAGTATACTTGATTGTTTTGAGCCACTCAATGTTACCTTTCGTCGTCATGAGGACGACATCTTCGTTGACTGAAATATCGGCCTCGTACCGCAGGAGACCAGGTATCATGAGTTTTGCTCCGTAGCACACTGCATTTACTGCGCTGTCTTTCACCACAATACGTTTATAGCCCACCAATAAACTCTCGAGAGGTCGGATGACCCGCCGAAGGTACGACTCTGTAAAACGTCAGCCTAGGTCATAGAATAATAACTCATGCGTACCATCACGGGTATTGTCATACATCCACTGCGCATCCAATACATCGTGCATAGTCACAATATCGTCGTTTTCTGACATTGCACCACTTCGTACTCGTCTTAGCTCTTGCATGTGACCGCCGACGCCGAGTATAAGACCAAGGTGGACGCATAATGTTCGAATATAGGTGCCTGCCTCACAAGAGACCCAGAATACGGCAAGATTACGCTTCTCATCAAATTCCAAGAGTTTTGATTCATAGATTGTACGTATCCGCAATTGACGCTTGACGGCCGAAATCAGGGGGGGTCGTTGGAAAAGCGCACCACTCAAGGTTTGAAGAGCGCGTGGGAGGGCGGTGGGATTTGGGAGACTGGAGTGTAACCGCAGAACACAAACATATTCTTTTCCTGGACACCGGTTAACTGATGGTTAACGGCCAAAAGGGTGGGTGCGGACCTGCCCCTTGTTGGGATTTGACCAGACGCGTCGCTCGGTCAATACAGACAATCAGGCAGCCCGTGACTTTGGGGTCAAGAGTTCCGCTGTGTCCGGTTTTTTCTACTCGCAATATCCGCCTGAGCCAAGCGACGACCTCATGTGAAGAAGGGTTCGACGGCTTGTCAAGGTTGATGACACCAGACCTACAAAAGGGAGATCGAAAATTATACAAGGACGAGGATGGGTGAAATACTTGATATAGCTGGAGATGTCGCGTTTGAGAGGACTGCTTCCGGATGGGATGGGGGTGAAATGGCTTGAACGGATGAGCAGCTTGTCGTAGTTTTTCAGGAGCAAAGGCCACTGGGAAGTGTCGAGTTTAGGTTGTGAGGATTCAGACTTGATGGCGTAGTCCCCCTCTCTCTGCGCAGAGGCGACCTGTTCGCGTGTCAGTGATGAAGCCATATGGTTGTTGCCTGAGAGAGGGATCAGGCCTTTTCTGGTGATTATGTAAACTATTACGAGTGTGAGAATACAACTGTACAGTTTTAAACTTTAAAGTCACCGTCATCATCATTACCATCACCCTTCCTCGCTCCCCGTCAAGATGGTCAGTCCAGGCAATGCTTTGCTGAGTTACCTTCTCAGTAGGCTCACGCCTTGATAATTTAGCCCCCCGCCGCAAAGACTTCGTCTACCAAATACAAATTCATCATCGACTACTCTCGTCCCGCCGCTGACGGTGTCTTTGACGGCGCCGACTTTGAAAAGTTTCTCCACGATCGCATCAAGCTCGAGGGAAAGACCGGCCAACTTGGCGACAATGTCAAGATAACGCGCGAAGGTAAAATACCTCCTGACATCCTGAATATCCACTGATCCCCCTGCAGCAAGCAACAAAATCATCGTCACGGCCAATGTTCCTTTCTCAAAACGATATCTCAAGTACTTGACGAAGAAGTTTTTGAAGAAGAACACTTTGCGCGATTGGATTCGTGTCGTCGCTTCTTCAAAAGACGTTTATCAACTCCGATTCTACAATATTGCGTATGTATCAATCTTCTCCGTCCCTCATCTACACTTATTCACAATCATGATCATGCAGGCGGGATGGTGAAGAAGAAGAAGAGTGATATCACAGTCGGCTTATGACCACGTACTCCATTCTACCTTGTCGCATATTCTGACTAGGCAATATGACGCGGGTTCAGTAGATCTCAGTGAGCCCACGTGTAGTGACATTCCCCTCAACCGCGTAGGGTACTTGACACTATGTTACTATCCATTAATCAGTATAAATGCCCAAATTATCTGATCACTATCTTCGCGCTTGTGGGCTCCTCAGTCTCGGCTTCCAGCTTAATCCTACCCAAAGCAGTCATTGCGAGTTTATGCCAGCAGATTTGCGACTCCGTCAAAGGTTTTCCTCGGAATCGCTGTGCCAAAATGCCGCTCAACTGAGTCCGCAGAATTTTCACGGCAACGTTTGTCCTAGGCGCGAGGCGATACTTGATTTTTCGATCTACAATCGCCGTGTGTGACATGGGCTATGAATGATCCCATCAGCAAACGTGTAATGTAGCGTTCGACCCTCCAGAAACAAACAGACCTTGAACTCGCATTCACCACACAACAACAAAACAGCTAGATCATCGATCGGCGCAGTCTCCCAGACATACATCTTTTTCGATTGCCTAGGCTTTTGGTGAGCATATTTACCCACGCAATATCATGCCACGACGTACATAAGGGTGAAGTAAACCAAATAATTGGCAGTTATATCTTTTGGTCTTCTCCGAAAATTGACAGACGAAGGATGGAAAAATGCAGTTTGATTGTTCGAAAGTGTGCGCATTTGGGGCTCGTTCGTAACGTCAAGGAGCTTTGGGTATAGCCCAGATAGTAGAGCGGCATTGACGATGGGGAGGTTGTTGCTATTGCTGTCCAACTCGGGAGGGACCGTAACAAACCGATATCTGTTACGTCCGAACCGTGCACTGGTCCGAGGATGAGCCTTTTGACGTAACGGGGACACTCAACACGTACCGACTTAGCTCTTTCACAAACTCTGCATCAACGGAAATGAAAGCAGAGTCAACTAGATACCTGGAACAATGTCAGGCGCGAGGTCCATCCGACACAAAGTTCAAGCCAACCCGAGGAATTGCTGACGCAGCTCTTCAATCTGCAAGAGGTTTTCATGACTAAGGAAATTCTTCCGACAGAACTTGTGAGCAAATCCTTGGTTAGCAGACCTCCGCCAAGCGGCAAAAGCAGCATGAATCGTCAAGAAGTCTGAATTATCTGCATGTTCTTGTATGAGAACAAGGCAGAGGGTCAGGAAACGCATCACTTACTGGTACGGAATGAATTCTTCGCGCGATCGGCCTCTTCCTCCATTCCTAGAGGTGTTACAAATGGTGATTTCGAGCTTAATGCTGCCGCAATGGTTAGCGCAGGGTCAAGACAACGAAATACCACAGCTATCAAGAGGAGTTTTCCGAGGTGAACATCCGTGGGTAGCTTGCTAAGTAGTCGACCCATGGGGGTGATATCTTCTGTGGGTGTCAGAGCTCGCACCTAGACATGCTCAGTTCTCTGCGTGCCCTTTTTTTCGGGAAATTTCATACCTCGACCAGAGCCGCAACAGCTCTCTGGACATTTATTGGCGCAGGGGGATCCAAAGCATGACAAAGGACATCTTCGATCGATCCTCCAATCTTAACCTTCATGGTCTTGATGCGCAGGGCGAGATCAGATAGACTTAGACGCATCATTTCCGGAAGAGGGTGTTCTGCAAGCTGACACAGATATTAAATTATTCCTGCCTATGAATTGGGTTAGACTCACTGAGGTGTCATGACGCTGTTTGGTAAACAGATGGAAGCATATTCCATTCTGGACCCGGCCCGCACGGCCTCTTCGTTGGGCAGCATTACTCTTGGCAACGAATGTTTCTACTAAGCGGCTCAATTGGCGTTTTTCGTCGAACCTGAACAGTTGTCAGCGTCAACATAGCACAAGGCACAAGTAGTCGTACATGATTTCTCGTTGTTTTCCAGTGTCAACAACGCAAGTAATATCAGGAATGGTGATGCCTGTTTCTGCAATATTTGTCGCTAAGGGACGACGTTGGCCTATGCTATTAATACAACGATGTATTAGACAACACACCAATGACTATTTTCCTCATTCCGGCTGGAGGCACGTCAAACACAGCATTTTGATTCTCGCTTGAAAGAGTAGAATGCAATGGATAGACACGGAATAGCGATTCCTGTCCAAAAGAGGGGTGATCAGAAAGAAGGTCGCTCATACGACGGATTTCGGCGAGCCCTGGCATGAAAATCAAGATCGCGGCGGAATATGAACGGAGCGACTGTGTTTTGAAGCACAGGTACTCGAGTATCTGAATAATCAGATCGTAAGGCATTGTACGCTCGTCGAGGAGTTCGACAGTTCGTTCTGTCGAGGGAGAATAGCGTTTTTCCACTGAAATCGGTAATTTCACATTAGATTCGCCGTCGATTAGCGCCGCATCTTCATCTTCATCGATTACTGTAGACCCGTCCCATTCAATACGGCTCTTGCGTTGGTAAAATTTGCGGTCTCCTTGAGAAATGCATGTAAGGTTCTTATCCTGTTACCAGTAGATTGCATGATAATCACGTCGTTTCGCATAGGGTGAATCTTCGGATATTGACCAACCGGTATGTTCAATAGCGTCCTCAAGGTACAGGGCGTCCACAGGAAAGGTCCGACCTGGAACATGAATAACCGGGCATCCCCCAAAAAAACTCGATATCTTGTCTGCATCCACGGTTGCAGACATGAGAATTACCCTATTGAGAACCCTGAGTAATGCGGCAGTACAGGAGATGCCACCTTAATACCTTAAATCGGGACGCTGCGGTAACATAGACTTGAGTACAACGAGGAGAAAATCCGACTCGATAGTGCGTTCATGAACCTCATCGATAATTATATGCTGATTTCAAACGATTACACCGACCCGTCACGCGGAATAACATGAAGAGATGAACCTCACTCACCGTTATCTCGTCAAACGCAGTACCCTGATCGTTGCGTCCAGTGCCTCGTTCTAACATTCTCAGTGCAATGCCGGTGGTTATGTAGGTCAACCGCGTATTTTTGGTGGTGTTGCTTTCCATTCGAATGGCGTACCCAACGAGAGAACTCAAAGTTCCAACTGCCCCTGCGGGATCTCCCAATTCACGTGAAACCCGCTGCGCGAGTGAAACTGCAGAAATACGACGCGGCTCTGTGCAATATATCTTGCAAGGCTGACCCCGCGAAAGTTGGTCTTCAAGGATGAACGCGGGTACTTGAGTAGACTTCCCGCTGAGATGCATGTCAGTGACAACCCTGAGCCTGCGTGATTCGTGCGTACCATCCTGTTTCACCACAAAGTACAAGAACTTGAGCATTTTCCAACGTTGAGATGATGTCTCTGCGGTACTTTGCAATGGGTAGGGAATTCCGGTGAATCTAACCAATTTTATGTAACAGCCCTCTCACGAACTAGGAGAGGACTAACCAACATTTCTTGATAAGCTGATCTTGACTGGCGTGATCTGAGGTCTGATATGAGCTGTTCATAATTCACGTCCCTATTCCGTGGAATAGTTGACATCTGAGAAGCGCTTTTGGTCTCGGGAACTGATCCGAGTATCGCCTCTTTTATCTAAACCGAGTTGATTCACGAATATTAGAATCAGAAAGAAACTCACCTCTCGGTTTGTGTCGACCCTTTGGCCGACAATAGTCCACAACCTGGCCCAAACCTCTCGATTGATACTCCCCTCCCGGACTTTCCTTTCTGTCTCTAGTTCGTCCCACAAGTTTCTGAAGACCGTAGGGAACAGTCTAAAGAACGTGTTACCAACAGGGCTGTTCATTGATCCGGCAGCAAAACCTTCCGTAGGAGGGAACGAAAGCGTGTGGAGCGCAACAGTGGCGATGTAGTTGTCTGCCTGTGACTCTTCCTGACAGGCGATGTCTCCCATCTTCCACTCGACTACCTTCCGATCGCCCCACAGTACGCGAACCCCAGACCGTTTCGCGCGGCTATGCCTAGAAAGGTTGCTGAATGTGACCGTAGCATATCGGTCGACTTTGGATACGTAGTCCGAGAGTACGACCTGTGGTAATTTCCCTCCGCTCTGCTTTTGGAATGACATGTCTTTGACGGCAATCATCGTTCCCTTGGGGCCTTCGACCTCAGATACGGTATCCAGAATTTCAAGCAGACCTCCAGAAATTTCGTCATCCTCTTCGTCAAATAGGTCTGACCGCACGTCTTGCTCCGGGGGTAATGGAATCGTCGGAATGTTGGTGGCTTTGGGGATCTTTGGCAGGGCGGGTTCTGGAGACCCACGGAGCCTTGCCTCAAGGAGTTGTGCATTCGCCTTTTCTAGTTCAGACCGATACAGTCGTTCGGCATCCCGTTCATCGAAGAAGTAGTGTGACTTCACGCTCCGCAATTTCTCCTCTAGAAGACCCGCAGAATCTGATTTTTGTTGTTGAGAGGTATTGCTCGATTTGAGGTTTACGAGCTGCAATTTTATCCGAGCGTATTCCACGTTAGGATCGTCGAGTTCTGGAGAGATATGCACTGTCGAGGACTTCGGGTTCACGCTAGTCAACGCCGGTGGCAGTGTTTGATTCCCATTGGAAGAGAGACGGTAAGATGCATTTGTCCCAAGTGTTGTGGAAGTCGGAGGCTCTGAAATCAGCGGCCTGACTTGGATATCCAGGGAAGTAACTGGTGTTCCAGCACCTGAGGCACTGTTTGATTTGGCCAAGTCATCGGAGGTTTCCTCTGAGTAATGAATGGATTCAAACACTGCGCGGTCTTGTCTTCAAGATACATACTGATTTCGAGTTCGTTGTCAGGGCAATGAACGACGAGCTAACGACACGCGAGTGAGAGACAGCGCAATTGCCGGCATGCCTGGACTCACCCAGTCCAAGGCCTCGTCGACTTCAACGCCAGAGATGGCACACAGACATTGCTCCACCCAGTCTTCGGAAAAGCCAAGCCTGCGAAGGATACCATACGTCACTGCAAGACGAGTCACGGCTTTCTCCTTTGTGTGATCCATGTAATGTCGCGCTAACAACCATGAAATTGAGTCAAGGAAAACGGAGGACGAGAAACATGAACGACCTCTGGACTGTTCTTCTTCGAGGTATAAGCGTAAGACTTCTTCTACCAACATGGGGTCCACTTCTACGGTGTTGAACCCTTTCGATGTACGCCTATCCACTTCGATCGCCTGGAGTGCAGAGTTAGCGGACGACAAAGAAAGGCATGGAGAACGCACCTTGATGGCTCTCGATGATTCTTTCTCTGTTTTCTCCTGGTATTTGTCGACCATGATCTGCAAAAATTGCTGTCCATCTTGTTCAGTATCCAACTTCACCGAGTCTCGTGGAATGTCTCGAGGAGCAGCTTGGTCTTTGGAAGCCTCGGCTACCTCAGTCACCAAACCATCAGAGGGGGCGGACTCAGCAACCGGTGGTGCAGTCTCCTCCGCCTGGACGGCTTTCTTGGGTATGGAAGTGGTTGCGAAGCCACGGGCGATGGGCTTCAACTGCGTCTTCTTTTTCTTGGCCATTGGGAAAGAGGCGTTGAAGAGTGGGTTGAATAGGATCTTCTGATATGATTTCAAAGGAATGCACGATACTGAGCGACGAGAGATTGCAAGAGGTTCAAACGTTCATACTTTATAGATACTGACGCCACGCGTCAGGTCGCGCGTCGCGGTGACTCGATTGTATCTACATATCCAATCATCTAAAGCAAAATAAGATAAGTATTAAAAACATGTACAGTACAAGGCGGTACAAAAATGCGTGGACTACTCTACAAATGAGTCTACAGGAGAATGAGAAGTCAAACTGCAGATCAAGGCAAACGCAGATCATTCAACCTGAACGTCCATTCCCGAACCGACGTCGTTGGCATCCATTTTCCTCTTTCCAGCGGTTCTCCCTCCTGTTTTGCGAGAGCGTGAAACCCCTGAGGAGCCCCCACCTTTACGCTTCTTTCCCCGGCTTGGTGCTACTGCCACAGTGCCTTCTTCTTCAACCCTGTCCGCAGCTAAATTTCCTTGGTTGGCGAGGTGCCCAAAGAAATCGTCACCCTCATCGTTCCATAGGTCTCGGACTGCATCATTGTTGGCACTTGCCGGCCCAGTACCAGGCCGCTTTCCGGATTTTTTGGAAGGGAGTCCTGATTCATTCGGGTTGTCGATATTTGCCAGTTGTTCGTCGTTCAATAGCAATTGAACAATCTCGCTGGGCTTTGCCACATCGGTAAAGTTTTTGTTCCCGACAACGATGTCTTGAACCTAACAGAGTATTCAAAACGCAACCAAATCAAAAGAGAGCGATCTACTCACATCCTTTTTGACACGCGCAAGTTGAATGATACGTTCGTCGATCGTGCCTTTGGTAATGAGGCGATAGACAGTCACTTGGCGAGTCTGACCTAAACGGTGTGCACGGTCCATTGCCTGAGCATCATTGGACGGATTCCAGTCATGGTCGTAGAATATCACCGTATCCGCGGCAGTAAGATTGATACCAAGACCACCCGCACGAGTGCTGAGCAAGAATACGAATATGTCTGGTCTACAAGCGAAAAAAATAAGCCTGGGTTCAAAAGACGCACAAGACACGGACCTTGTTTGCCAATCCATTACCATATCCCTTCGGTCTTCGAGTTTTGAGGATCCATCCAGGCGTAAATACTTGTACTGCCGATAAATTAGATACTCTTCCATCAGATCCATCATGCGAGTCATCTGGAAGTAGATCAAAACTCGATGATCGCCTGCCTTGAGCTCCTGTAACAGCGTATCCAGACGTGCAAGTTTGGCAGAGTCATAAATAAGTCGTTTTGCCTCTGGAATTTGCATGCTAGACTGGGGCAACTGATCAGACGGAGCACTGCAAACCAGCCCTGCAGCTGGGATCATCGGAAAGAGGCCGTTATAGATGCTACAGGCGGTGGGGGACTCTTGCAGTTCGCGCGAGAGACCATACAGGGCCATCGACTCCAAGGGTGCTTCTAGAACTCGATTCTGATGTTCAATGAAAGAGCGGTTCGTGCATGTCATAGACATCGGCGGGGCGACCACGGCGGGGACATACCACCTCAGGCCAGGTCGAGAGAGACAAGATTCCTGCCAGACAGAAGAGGATATTCCTTTGAGATGGGGGCTATAAAGCTGATGGGGTAACAGTGGGAGAGGTGGGGTTTTGATGTCAGATGCACTGAGACTACTCTCCCTGCACACGATATTAGCTTTTTCACTCTTCGGAAATCAACAAGCTTACCTCAAAACAACAGACTGTTCGATGACCTTGTTTTCTTGTTGTAATTCCACCAATCGATTGCGCATAAAGGACGATACTTGAAGCCCATGGACTTCTGCTGGAGCACTGTTCAAGAGACGCAAAAATGCAAAAGCAGGAGACGCTGGAAGTTGCTGGTGAGCACAATCTTTACTAAGAAAATTGCACGGAAAATACCTTCAATTTCGTCAAACATTGACTGATATATCCGGTCTGTGGACCATATATTGAAGAGGTTGCGTACACAAAACTTCCGCGAACGAGGGCCGGGTTTCACCGTTGGAATGTCAACAAGCCCACCATCCAGATATAACAGTTCAGGGAAATGGTACTCGATTGGATTTCGGGTCGAGTAGGGAACAAAGAGTAGATCGCCTTCACGACCGAGCGGTCCTGACCGACCAAAGCGAGCGAAGGAGAAAGGTGCTATGACATCCGCGCGTTCAAAAAGCTCTGGATGGTTGCAAACCTGCCGTTTTGTGAGCCATTGCGAGTCCCAGGAGAATCGAAGCTACCGACCTTGCGAAATTGCATGACCAAGTTCATCAACGAGCGAGCCGAATCGGCATCACCGATGTTTGCCGCCTTCTCGAGAAGGTCGGCAACAGAGACGTTAGCAAGGAGGGCACGGTACAATGCTCGTTGTCGTGAGCTAAGGTCCACATAAACATCTATTTCAATCTTTGCGATGGTCAGTGGTCTCCATTCGAAACACGCTAGTAAACTTGCCTTCTCGCTTAGCTCATTCTGAACATGCCGCTTCACACGACGAAGCATGAACGGCTTCAAAATCATATGCAATCGCCGCAGTTGATGCTCGTTCAACTTGCTACCCTTGTTTTCGGCTGCATTTTCAATGTCTTTCGAGAACCATTCATTGAACTCGTCGTGAGAGTCGAAGAGGCTCGGCATGATGAAATGCAGGAGCGCCCAAAGCTCTACGAGTTGCCGTTATACATCACAAGAAGACAACGCGAATTCTCTAAAAGCTCACTGACCTTGCATTGAATTTTGAATCGGTGTGCCCGTGAGGAGCAATCGATTCCTACAATGAAAGCCCAACAGCGTCTTCCAGCGAACGCTCGAAGCATTCTTTATGTTTTGGGCTTCATCCAGGATCATGTATTGCCATCTGACTCGTTGGAAGTATTGTTGGTCTTGGGTAACCTGGAAGCATGTAAGCCGTACATACGTGGGGAACTTCCTTGCATCAACTCACCAGCTGATAGCTCGTGATAAGGATATGGAATGGAGCATCCTTGTTGTAGCTGATTTCCTTCTTGCTCCAAAACTTTCGTAGAGTCGCGCGATCCTTGACATTACCCCAGTAGGGCAGAGCCTTGAGAGTGGGAACAAACCGAGTGATTTCTTGTTGCCAGTTATGCAGAGTAGACGCAGGGGCAACGACGAGAAATGGACCCCATATGTCGTGTACCTCGGCAAGATAGGCAAGCAAAGATATGGACTGCACCGTCTGGATGACAGTTCATGCCTGAGTACCACAGACATTGGCGAGCGGAAAACATTACCTTTCCAAGACCCATTTCATCTGCGAGGATGCCGTTGATGCCTTGCTCATACAATGTGGCGAGCCAATTGAGACCTTTCAATTGGTATTCCTTTAACTGAGCCATGAGCATCCTCGGCTGCTTGATGGTCAATGGCCCAGTCAAAGAAGTTGGGTTTTGGAAGTTAAGCTCGTCCGAGTCAACTACCGTGGGATTAAGCAAACAACACATGCAGAAACAGACGACTACTTACGGTCCATAAGGGGCCCTGCGGAAGGTCCTGATTCACTGTCATCGTCCCGAATGTGCGCCTGAGCCTTCGCTAGTAGGAGGGCCTCGTTGGTCTTGCGTTCGAGAGCCGCCTGGGTATCAAATTGTTGCGCGCGATGCTTGGCAAGTGCAATCGCCTCTTGGGCATTATGGCGAGCATGCCGATGAAGATTAGTTTGGTCCTCTGAGAACTATTAGTCCAATTGGATACCATACGAAACAAAAAACAACAGACCATCATCAAAGTCGATCTCTCTCAGCGAGTCCGGATCGACATCTGCAAGGTCAGCACCAGCAGGAGCTACCGATGTTTCTGTGGCATCCCCCTGAACTTCGGCAGCTAAGATTGCGAGAGGATGAGCGCTTGAATCATCCTCGAACGACCGCGACGACATACTTTTCAGCTTGTTGCCCACGAAATGGCTATACAGTTCAGTCTGACTGATCAAAAATTCAAGTTTTCGTGCCTGACGTGCTGCCTCGCGTTTCTCTTCCTCGATTTTCGCCCGGTCAATGGCTTCCTTTTGCTCTCGCTTCCGCACGTCTCTCTCTTCCCGTTCGTTCTTTCTCCAGAAGACAAGCATTTCACGCATCAGACGTTTCGCTTTCGCTTGCACGTCTTTGTTGGCTTTTGCGGTGCGTACGAAGGGTCGGCGGGCTTGTATGGAAGATAGCATCGCAAGTCGTTTAACCTGACTCTGTCTGGCCTGGTAACCCATGGCGGCGTACTTGTATACCTGCTGACAGTTAGAGCTGAAATTTATATACGACAGCAAACATGTACCTTTGCGACATCCCTTCTCGCGATGTTCGTCCAGACTTTCCTCTGTGCCTCCTCTAGGGATTTGAGACGCTTAGCCATTCCACTGTCGTCCACTTTTTTCGCTCGTTTGAGAGGTGGCACCACCTCGTCAAGTTCATATACAACAGTTGAAGTAGCTGTGAGGGCTGGCGATGGGGGCCGAGAAGCAGATGGTGTGGCGTCACCTGCGACTGAACCGGCGGCTGAACCGAGACCAGACTGTCCAAAGCCATCGGGATAGAGTCCGTCTTGCTTCTTCCTTGCTGCAGCCCTCTTGCGACCTCTCGGAGTAAGCGATGATGTTGCGGTACTTTCAACGCTCTGTTCCCTAAGTTGCGACACTTTTCCTTTTCCTTTTGATTTGGTAGCCTTGGCAGGAGACATCGACGTCTCGTTCACAGTTCTCTCGAACTCGTCCGCGACCCCCGACGGGTCGCGGTCTACCCTCCTCCTCTTGGCCGCTGGTCTGTCTTTTCTGACGGCGGCGGTCGGCACATCGAGGTCACTGCTCGCGTCTGAAACTGCACCGTTTGCGGGACGCTTGGATGGATCCCTGTGGATAGCCCTCGAACGTGGCCCAAGGAGTGATTCTTCCAACTCGCGAGCCGCTGCCTCGGCACCAACGTTGAACGATCTACATAGAGAAGAGCGATCATATTCATTTGAATCACCTGTATAATCAAAGAGAGCAGAATCAGGTGGGGGTGAGGGGTGAAGGGTGGACAAGAGATCGTCGTCTACAGAGACAGGGAGCACAGGTGGGGGCGACGGCGGCGGGGGAGGTATTCGTGCAATGCGTGAGACGTAATGTCTCGACAGCGTGACCGCCGTGGTGGAGTTTCGCTCCTGGACACGAGTGAGAAGTACGTATTTATAAGCATTTTACCTTGGGGACTCACCAAGACGCTGGCCTCGAACCATGACTCAACCTGCCGCTGACGTTTATGCGTTTCGAGGATGTAATCACTGAGCTCCCCGATCCACACCTCCTCGCAGTCCGACAAGTCCGAAGAGACGAGACGACGGTCTTCGTCTGTCTGATGTTGCTCGGCGACAGACGGGAATGCATCCGGGTTATCCGACGGAGAATTCTCTTGACGAGCTGCCTTGGAACGAGGAGGATTTCTCCGGAGACCAGGCTGACCGGGCAAGAAAGGTATGTTTACTCTGGTACCAAGAGGTAAATCAAAAAGAGAAGACATACGCGTCTTGGGGCCGGAGGTTGGTAGTCCGGGTCGTCGTTTGCAGCCTTTCTGCGCTTCTTTGAAGCATGATCGTTTTCCGCTTCCTTGTAGTAAGCGCTGACGGAGCCGTCTTGAGGTTCGGAAGAGGTTGGGGCAACGTCGCGCTGGGGATAATAGTTTCCACCGGGGCCGAGGGGGAAGATGTCGCCCTGGACATAGTTTCCCGTGTATGGGTCCCAGCCGCCTGTGCCCTGATAGTTGACGGGCTGGTAGGAGTAACGACGGGGAGGAGGGGACATGTCTGGGGGGGAAGAGTTTTGGTGTGGGGGAGGGTCGTTGAGGATTCGGCTGAGGGACATGGGAGTGATGGCAGTCGGGGCACAAGAGAGGCGATGGCGGGAAACGCGCACGTATTTCGTTTTGTTGGATTTAGCTCGCATCGGTGCACACCCCCAAAAAAGGAAAATTCAGTGCTACGACATCTACACGTCCTCCGGGTACAACATCAACTCTGGCCGCACTTTCTCATCAAACTCCTCCGGCGTCAGATATCCAAGCGCAACCGTCGCCTCCTTCAGCGTCGTACCATCTCTGTGTGCCTTCTTTGCGCACTTGGCAACGTCTGAATCCGCCAGTCAGCACAGTAGAACATAATAATGCAACACTCACTGTCATAGCCGAGGTGGCTGTTCAGGATGGTGGCCAACATCAGACTCTCGTTCAGGAGATGGTTAATCCGCCTCTCGTTCGCCTGGATGCCGACCACACAGTTCTTGGTAAACGAACGCGATGCTGCACATACATCATCCCGGTCGAGTCCACTGCTAGAGTAGAGTTCTACCACGTACCATCAGAGAGTAGCCGTATGCTCTGAAGTACGTTCTTGATGATGACAGGCTTGAACACGTTCAACTAGCAGACACGTGTAACCTTCCATGCCTACTGAACCAGTAGATGTGGCGTACCTCGAACTGACCGCTGGCACCTGCCACGCTCACGGCGGTTTGATTGCCCATAACCTGGGCGGCGACCATCGTGACTGCCTCACACTGTGTAGGATTAACCTTGCCGGGCATGATGCTACTGCCTGGCTCGTTTTCAGGGAGGCTCAATTCGCCGAACCCGCAGCGAGGACCAGAACCGAGGAAACGGATGTCGTTGGCAATCTTCATCAGGGAGCAAGCAATGACATTGAGAGAGCCGTGGGCTTCAACAAGGGCATCATGGTTGGCAAGCGCCTCAAACTACCGCAACGTCAGTCGATCGCCCCAGTCATGAACGAGGTTACCTGCCTTGTTTGGCGCAGTCTTAAAGTCGAGACCGGTGATATTTGAGATTTCCGCGGCCACTTTGACGTCAAAGCCTTTTTTGGTATTCAATCCCTGTCGGACGCGTCAAATAAACAACAAACCGTAACAATGCAGCTAGACTCACGGTCCCCACTGCGGTCCCACCTTGCGCAAGAAGACTCAAGCGAGGAATAACGGCCTTGACGCGCTCAATCCCGTTGTCGATTTGTTGAACGTAGCCACTGAATTCTTGTCCGAGGGTCAGGGGAGTTGCATCCTGTGACGAGGACAAATCAAGGTCTGACTGGGTTCGATGGCAACGCGTGCGTACCTGCAAGTGCGTTCGTCCAATCTTGATGATGTTCTTGAACGCGTCGGTCTTGGCTTGGAGAGCATCTCTAAGTTCTACAAGCGCGGGGAGCAGAGAATGGTGGATCTCTGTCACGGCTGCGATATGCATGGCTGTCGGGAATCTACATCTATTGAGTGAGTGGGAGGGCGAGGGGAGGGAAAGTCACTTGCGTGTCGTTGCTGCTCTGGCTCATGTTGACATGATCGTTGGGGTGGACTGGCTTCTTGGAACCCAGTTCACCACCGAGCAGCTCGATGGCACGGTTGGAAATGACCTGCATGGCAATTGGGAAGGAAGTTTGAAGTCAATGCAAGTGTCTCGCTGACCTCGTTTACGTTCATGTTGCTTTGAGTACCGCTTCCGGTCTGGAACACAACGAGAGGGAAGTGGTCCACGAGCTTTCCCGAGATGACCTGAGAGAAGGGATCAGTGGGAGAGTGGAAGGAGAAGGGGCGGACGTGCATCGTCTGCCGCTTTCTGTATGGCGTCGCCAATTTTGGGATCCAAACCGTAGCTGACGTTGACGACGCAGGCTGCCTTCTTGAGCACGCCAAAGGCTTTGATCAGCGGGAGCGGGAGCCTTTCCGCGGGACCGCCAATGTCAAAGTTCTGGAGCGAACTGGAATTGGATGAGTGGGAGAAGACGGAGACGGGGAGGACACGCGCCGTTGTGTCTGTGCGCCCCAGTAACGATCTGCGGGGACCTGAAGGTCGCCGAACGTGTCACGTTCCTGTCTGTAGGACTGGGTCGGGGCGTGAGCACGTGGGACGGAGACGGGGACGGAGACGTACCATGAGACGGGCAGAGGTAGCGAACCGCCTAAGGGTCTGAGGGAGGGATATATAAGTATGTGAGCTGAATGTGAGTCACGTGTGCGAGATACAGACCACAGCGCGTCGGACGAGGACGGGGCGCATGGCGGAGGAGAAAAGAGTTGTCGAGTCTCCTTCCGTAATTTCCCGCTTAAAAGCGCCCCCACTGTTCACACCCGCTGCTGATCCCGACGAGGAGACGGGACGCGGATATTATGCGGACGATCCACGTGATTGTGGCCTGGCATGTCCCCCCTCATATACTCTTGTTCTCCTGCACTCACGTCCCCGCAGTGTCGCAATCGCATCCATGTCGTCACTCGCATCTCAGCTCGTCCTCCACCCTTATGTATCCCAGTCCATCAAGTACGGCGCAACCAACCTCGGCAGGGACAAAGTATGTCCACTCCTCCACCTCTCTTTCCTGTAGCTGATCCCCCCCCAGCTTTATCGCACGATACAGTACTTTTCTCGCTTCCTTGCCTGGTTCTTTCTCTCTCGAGGCAACAAGGCAAAGGCCACTCGTTGGAATGCCCTTAAGAACCATCTCGCCCTCGGTCGAAAGCGTCAGTGCTATCACACTCCCCGCTCGCGGTCCTAATCACCTACAGTCATGCGTCTCGGAAAGCCTGTAGAACACCTCCAGGCCGCCCTTCGCGCAGCACAGTCTCCCGCTGAACTGGGCGAACAGCTTGCAACCATCGGTCGGCAGCTCGCTTACTTTGGTTACCTCACATACGATGCCATCGTCTGGGTAAGCTTCTTTCGATGGACTCGGACGTGTTTCGACGTGCTTCCAGGCGAATGCAGTGAAAGTCATCACTCTCAAGCCCACCACTACTCACAAGGTCGCCACCATCTCAAACCGGTTCTGGCTCTCTGGAATCTTATTGAGCATCACACACGGCCTACTCAAGGTCAGAACCGTGTCCTGTGTATGACGCATTTCCGCTTAACGTTTGGTTGTAGGCCGGCCGGCTCGCTCAAGACGCCAAGAAGCTGCGGGCCTCCGAATCCTGGGGCGAGAAAGAGCTCGGTGACATAGCACAGCGCGAGGCGAGACAGCTTGCTCTCGAAAAGTGCGCATCCCTCTTCATTCTGTTCTCTTGAACTGATCGCCGCGCAGAATGCGCTCGGACACGCGCTTCCAGTTCGTCATCGACATCTTGGATGTCTCGATACCAGCATCCAACCTCGGCATCGTGAACGTCAACGATGGCATCGTAGGCCTCGCAGGGTGAGTACGCCGCATCATCATTTGTTCGTTATTTTGAGATCACTCCCTATGAGGTTCATCACCTCCATCATGGGAATATATGCTCAGTGGATGGCAGTGAATGGATCCAAGTAAGGATCATCCTGAGTATTGAAAGACCTACATACACGACTGCTTTTTCGCGTATTCACACTCGATGTAATTCATTCGTTCTTCATTGGCTGCAAACCTTGACTGCGGTACAAACATCATGGTCTGCCATAGTCGGATCGAGTGCCCGAAAGGACCAGTCTTTACGATGGGACCACACCCCGATCTCGTAGACGGAGGTATTCCTTGCGTACTATTTCCATGGCCTCTGGGCCGGTACTACAATGAATAGAATCAAGTCTTTTCCTGTCAAATGATGCAAAGGTATGAAAACATACTACTGAAGCATGCACTCTTGCAGCGACTTGTACTTGTCTCTGCAAGCCCAAGCGACCGAGAGCGTCCGTCCTTGTGCACACTGCGCAAATTCTGGGCAACGTTGTAGAGAGAAGCTCGATTCGGTAAAAGAGCCCTGCACACCTTTGACTACTGGGTCACACTCCTGCAAGGCGCGCGCCTTTGTGGTCTTTAGGAGGGTTTCCTCCTCCCTTCTGGAGAGGGCATTCATGTAGAACCGCGGGAATTTGGCAAAGTAGACTGGACACGATTACTAATGAGTACCCTAACCCCTGCCATTCCTCTGGACATGGTGGCCCAGGCTCTCAGACCCTTCTTTCGTCCTTCCACACACTGCCGAATACAGGTTCGGTGCTTGGCAACGCCCTCGTCGGCCTCGCCCCCCAAAGCAAAGTCCTCTTTCAGTCATACACTCGACAATGGTCCTTCTCTGGACGACTTCGTATCCGGCGAACCTGTACAGAAAGTAGTGTTGGGAAATACCAAAGGGCAAGTTCTGCAGGCACTTTATGATCCGTGTTGACGCTATGTAACCTATCGTTTCCCCAGCCCTCGTCTCCCGGACTTTCTAAAAACCAAGATACCATCCGGGGATTCCTTCAATAAAATCAAGAAGGATCTGAGGGGTCTTAATCTTCATACTGTGTGTGAGGAGGCCCGCTGTCCGAATATTGGCGACTGTTGGGGAGGTAAGGAAGGCGTGTCGGAGGAGGAAGGTCGACGGGCTGCTACTGCAACGATCATGGTAGGCAGTCCTACGACCACTTTGCACCTCTCCGTTGACCCGAGGATTAGCTCATGGGTGACACATGCACCCGCGGCTGTCGGTTCTGTTCTGTCAAGACGTCAAGAACACCACCTCCATTAGACCCCCACGAGCCAGAGCACACAGCGGAAGCCATCTCCAGATGGGGCCTCGGGTATATCGTGCTAACAAGTGTGGATAGAGATGGTGCGTTGTTGAATGCGGCTAGCAACAACATCCCGTTTACATTCATCCTAGATCTTGTAGATGGGGGAGCTCGTCACTTTGCGGAAACCATTCGGAAAATCAAGCAAAAGTCAGTTCTTTCCCTCTTTTCTGAAGCTCCGACTGAGAAAATATCACAGGGCTCCCGATATCCTTGTAGAAGCATTGACTGGTGACTTTGCCGGCTCACTGGACCACGTTTCCGTCGTCGCCAAGTCAGGCTTAGATGTTTATGCACACAATATTGAAACTGTGGAAGCACTCACCCCGTATGTGAGAGATCGTAGGGCCACTTTCCGACAAAGCTTAAAGGTGTTGCAACACGCCAAGAAGGAAGGAGTAAGGATAACGAAAACCAGCATTATGCTTGGTATTGGGGAGAACGAGGAACAAGTTATGGATGCACTCCGAGGTCGGATTTCGTTGTCCGAAGATGATACTTCATAATGACATCTATCTCGCCAGAATTGCGGAAGATTGATGTCGATGTTGTGACCTTTGGTCAATATATGCGACCCACGAAACGCCACATGAAAGTTGACCGATACGTTAAACCCGCCGAGTTCGACCGGTGGAAGCGGGTTGCCGAAGACATGGGTTTTTTGTACGTGGCCAGCGGGCCCTTGGTCCGAAGCAGCTACAAGGTAAGCCTACAAGCGGTGTCTTGATATTGACCCATACCTGACTCGGTACAGGCCGGAGAATATTTTATCGAGAACGTCTTGAAGGGTAGAGCGGCGGAGAAGCAATCGAAGAAGCTGATTGCGGGTGAGATGGCTACGTCACAACATGACTCAATATAGAACCTGTCCTCGTCATTATCTACTTTATGCTGAGTCCCTTGACGAATACTTGGTGATTCAATATTGCAACTGCTAACATACAGTTGCTGATCATTCAATGTTCCTGGACCCGAAGCTGGCCCAGGTCTAACATTTTTGAGCTGTCTGTCTGTATGGTCCTTCCGATGGAGTGGCTCGGATAACTCGGCCCAGCTTCGGTTGATCCGGTCGACCGGAACCGATGATCCAAATGTAAACAAATACAAAGTGATTCCCTCAAAACGCAAGTCAACTTCCGTAGTGGGAACCGACATCATGGCCATCAAGGCGGCTTATGTATCCTTGCTAACCAACGCCAGCTACCTGCCGGGCCTGCTCGTGCTCGAGTACACCCTTCGGTCCGTGCGTGCCGAGTATCCCTTGCTGGTCATGGCCAGTCCCGCGTTACCACCAGACATCCGTGATATCCTTACCAGGAGACGGATCCCGATAATAGATGTCCAGTCCCTTCACCCTCCCGCTGGCCTGCACACCCTATCGGCTCACGACGCCAGGTTCGCGAACACCTGGGCGAAGCTGAGGTGAGGTCCTCGATCATCCACTGTCTTACAAGCACTCAAAATGATCCCAGAGCCTTTGAGTTGACGGATTACGATGTAGGTGCAATACATTACTGTGGTGTGTCATCCTAGACTGGGACACCTCTCTGATAGCGCATCGTCCTCCTCGATGCCGACATGATCGTCATGCGCAACATGGACGAGTTGATGCACTTTCCGCTCGGAGAAGGCGAAATTGCGGCCACACATGTTTGTGCATGCAATCCTCGTAGGCTGAAACACTACCCGGCCGATTGGTAAGCCGCCCTCGCAAAACCATGCTTATTCACTCAACCCAAGCAAGGGTGCCAGAGAACTGCCCATATACACCCCTGTCCCATCCTACCGGTCTAACGGCCCCAACACAGATAACCGAAAGCAGCCCACGACCTCACACTCAGCTTAACTCTGGGCTTGTCGTGATAAATCCCAACGTCGAGCTCGCTCAAGCACTGTGTAGCCATCTCTACACGTCTCCGCTCGTTCCAACCTGGCAATTCACTGACCAGGATCTTCTCACCGACTTCTTTCAAGGAAAATGGAAGCCCTTGCCTTGGTGCTACAACGCGCTCAAGACATTGATGGTAATCCATAAACCACTCTGGCGGGATGAAGAGATCAGGTGTCTTCATTATATCTTGGCGGACAAGCCTTGGCACGCCAGGGCGTCGAAAGAAAGAGGAGGAGATTATGATAAGTCACATCAGTGGTGGTGGGACAGGCTAGAGCTATTGGGCGCAGAGATGCAGGAAAGCAATGGGGAAGACTGGAACGTAGTTGTCGCAAACGTGGCACAAGCATAATCTTACTCCTTGTCTACTATTTCAACAATAATGTCATCACGTAGAATGTTGTGTCAAAATCATGATCTCCACGACACATGTACTTCATCAGTTCGGAACCTCATTGGGGATCGCTTAGTAACGTTTGCAAAGAACGGACTAATCAGTACCTTTGTGTGCAAGTGCTTTCAGAGAGAGGCGTCCGATTTCCCATCCGATAGCTCAAAAGGCCAGCCTGAGCGATCATTATGCCGTTGTCTATGCAGAATCTAGTACGAGGATTATGAATCATCAATAAATCAAAGTTGGTTCACATACCGTTCATCCGTCGCAAAGAGTCGGGCATCACGTTCCTTGGCCATGATTCGCATCATCTGTTGCAGTCGGTGGTTGCCTGTGATATGCGTATACATGCCCAGGAGGAGTAATCATGATTATGTAGCTTACATCCTACACCGCCTACTATGAGGACTTCCTTGCTTGAAACGTGAGCCATGGCGCGTTCCGTGATTTCTACTAGCATCGCGAACACGGTTTCTTGCAGAGAAAAGCATAAATCGGCAGGTGTGATAATGTCCTCCCCCTTCGGTTCGTCGGTCCTCCCAAGGGGACGGAAACGCTTGTCCACAGTGTACGCTTCGATCGAAGTCAATATGCCCGAAAAACTAACATCCATGCCCTTGGTCGTGTATGGAAGAGGCAGAAGTCGCTTTCCCCTAAGCATATAAGACCAAGAGATCGAATCTGCCTTCATGGACATACTTTTTTGCTTCCTGCTCGATATTGTGGCCTGGGCTTGGATCGTTACTCAGATTGATGATCCTCGCGAACCGGTCCAAGCAATTGCCCACAGCGATGTCCAGCGTCTCGCCAAAAATCCTATAGCGTTGCTGAGAATATGCTATCACCTGGGTATTGCCTCCCGAGACATAAAGCACGACAGGATCCTGAGCTTGAGTGATCGCACGACCCATCTCGATGTCTACATGGATATGTGAAAGTGTGCTCTGGAAAAGGACATGAGGGCTCACGTCCGATACAGTGATTCACTGCGACGAGAGGCTTGTTGAACAGGAGCGAAAGAGTTCTAGCAACCAGTGCGACGGACTGTAGAGGTGCACCCATGCCAGGACCTGGAAATCGTACCAAAGTGACCGATGTGACTATGGGATGGGACACTGGGAAACATACCTTTGGTGTAACATATACAATCCAGATCTTCCATCGTGATATTGGCTTTCCCGAGCGCAGTCTTGATAACATTGAGGACCCACTCTCGGTGGTGCTTCGCGGTGTCTCGGGGAAGGAATCCTTCTCCTGGCGGCGTTATGTATGTCTGTCGTGTATTGGCGAGTACTTTCGTGGAACCATCCACCCTGTGCTTGATGATCCCTGCGCCCAGCTTGTTGGCCGAGCCCTCGAGACCGAGCGCTAGATAGGGTCTGTCTGCTATAAGTCAGGACGTGGCGCGATAAATCTGACAATGGTGATCTCCCACCGGGATCTTTGAGTGGGCTTGGTGCAAACATGATGTTGAGCGATCTCGAGCTACTGGATGGTGATCGGGGTGTACGTGATTGATAAATCGAGCGTCCCAGTCCGAACTTGGACTTGCTGAAGTACACATGTGTAGAGAATCTCAATCGTCATTTACATCAGGTCAATACCATAATATAATTGCGTAAAGTCGAGACATTGCGCAGGCCAGAGCAGGAAAGCAGGCATCCGAATGAGTGATCTATGGTAAGGGCGAACCGACAACAAAAATTATGCTTCTTAAATCATCCGCCGCTGTTTAGCAGATGAGAGCATGAGATATACTTTTAGAGCATGAAAGTTAAGGGGTTCTCAAGATAGCTCTTGAATGCAGACAACCATCGTGCTCCTACTGCGCCATCAACGGTCCGGTGGTCAGAGCTCATAGTGACTTTCATCATATTGACCGTCTTGAAACCACGCTCTTCCTCGGGCGCAGGTACGAGTACAGGTTTGGTGGTACCGACGGCGAGAATGCAAGATTGAGGGGGGTTGATGATAGCGGTAAAGTGGTCAATATCAAACATGCCAAGATTGGACACAGTAAAGGTTCCGCCCTAAGGGAAGATGAGGAACCAGGTCAAGAAGAAGGGACGAGATTCCAACCTGATACTCGTTGGGTGCCAGTTTGCCATCGCGGGCCTTCTTTGCAAGCGCTTTGGTTTCGGCAGAGATTGTTGCCAAACCCTTGGAACCAATGTCCTTAACGATAGGGGTGATTAAACCAGTAGGGGTTGCAACAGCGACCGAGATATCCGCATTCTTGTATCTGCAAGGGGATGAGTTGAACAAAAAGACGCGGAACGATGACACATACTGCCTAATGACGTCACCCAACCATGCAGAGTTCGCCTCGGGAACATCCTTGAGTGCGCAACCAACGGCTTTGAGAATGAAGTCGTTGACACTGAGTTTTGCACCCTTGTCCTTGTCGGCTAATGTGTTGTTGAACACTTGGCGAAGTTTCAACACCTTGTCCATGTTGATCTCAACCGTCAAGTAGTAGTGGGGAAGCTCTTGCTTGGACTGTGTGAGACGGGTGCCAATGACCTTGCGCATATTGGAAACTGGTATCTCTATATAGTCTGACGAAGCTGGGGTAGCATCGGATACGACAGGAGAGGGAGATGGAGCTGGCTGGTACCGTTCGACGTCGTCACGGATGATGCGGCCATCGGGACCAGTGCCCTTGATCTTTGCCAGCGGGATGCCCTTCTCGAGCGCGATTTTCTTGGCAATTGGGGAAGCAAATATTCGGTCACCCTTTGGAAGCTCGGCTTTGGCATCCTGGGGCTGAGGCACTGAAGCGGGTGCCGGAGTCGACTGGGCGGGAGGCGCAGGCTCGGAAGGCTGTTCCTGGGCCGACACAGGGGGAGAAGAGGCAGCCTCGGCGGCCATTTGGGCCGCACCTGAGAGGTCGTCACCTTCTTCCGCGAAGATGGCTATTGGGATCCCGACAGCGATGTTCTTGGAACCATCTGGGGCCTGGAGAAGGTGTGAATATGAATGTGGAAGTAAGGCAGAAGTTGCCTACGATGATTTTGGCGAGGATACCATCGTCCTGAGCCTCGACGTCGATGGAAGCCTTGTCGGTTTCCTGTGAAGCGAATGAGAAGAGACGCGCGCGAGAGGGGAAGGTCGACGCGCACTATTTCAAGAAGGACGTCGCCCGCGGAGAAGGTTTCACCCTCGCTCTTTTTCCAGGAAGCAATACCACCCTCTGTCATTGTGGGGCTCATGGCAGGCATTGCGAACCTGGAGAGGGCGTGTCTCCGCACGGAAGTGTGTAGGCCTGAGAAGGAAAAGTGAGGGACGTGGACGATAGTGAGACGGATACGTACGACGTGCGGCGAGGCGGACGAGAGGGGTGTACATTATGCAGGACGATGAGGAGCAAGGGAAAGGAAGGTAAAATTACCGCGCAAATTCCGTGCCCGTCCGAGGTGAGTTTTTATTTTATTTTTATTTACGTTTATAAATTTATTTATGACGTTCCTCCTGCCAGGACAGCCAGCGCCGGTGCGGGCGACGACAAGCACGCTCGGACCAGGACTCTACCTCAAGCACGGCCAGCTCCGCGCCAGCCTCGCAGGCACCCTCACGCACGACCCGCCTGCCATACACCGACAGCGACCACACCCGCCCGCACCCAACTCCCTCGTCTTGGGCACCGTTACACGCCTCTCTCCCCTCCACGCCGTCGTCGCCATATCCGTCGTCGATGGCATCCCCCTTCCACCCGGAGAAGAGTTCAATGGCGTGATCCGCACACAGGACATCCGCGCGACAGAAAAGGACAAGGTCAAGATCGCCGACTGCTTTCGGGGTGGCGATGTCGTCAAGGGCCTCGTCGTCAGTCCGGTTTTCCCATCCCGCCCATCGTCTGACCACTTCGCATGCTAGATCTCCCTCGGGGACGCGCGCAGCTACTACATCACTACCGCACGTAACGACCTTGGGGTGATCTTTGCCACGAGCGAGGCTGGTGTGTGCATTGCTCCGCCGCGCGCTCTGCTACTCATAGCAACGTACAGGTGCCACGATGGAGCCGGTGTCGTGGCAGGAGATGCGGTGTCCGAGAACGGGGAGGATAGAAAAGCGCAAATGCGCGAAACCAGAGCACCTGTAAATCAGTATTACATAATCACTCAGGGATCGTGGTTTGAGTTGGTTGGTTGCAACGTTGACCGGCTGCGCGTCCTTGTTGTATTCTTTAGGGTCCATGACCGAGGTCCTCTCCGTCGTGGATGCTCTACGCAGAGACACGATAATGACTTCCCTCAACGACAACCAGATCAAGTATGTCTCGCTCCTGCTCGCAACGCCGTCAGCTCACCCCTCCATGAGCTATTCTCCTTCGACAGACTGGAAAGTGAAATACTATGAGGTCGAAGACATGCTCTCAGAGGCCCGAGCAGAGCTCAAAGAATTTCACACCACCAGCAAGGAGCTCGAGGACGAGCTCATCAAGGATCTCGAACGCACTGAAAAGGCTCAGCAGGACCTGCAAGTCAAGGTTGCGCGCGTTGAGTCAGAAAGGGATGAATGGAAGGTTCGTCCTCTCGTCGCACTCGACAGCTCAGGCTCACCTCTGCACCAGTCCAAGTTCATGTCCCTTCAGACCACTCACAACACAACAGTAACCTCGTTGCAGCGCGAACTGGATACAGTGAGGCAAGAGTCACAGAAACTCAAGGTGCAACTCCGTGAACTCGAAATGGGCAACGATGACCTCGAACGGAACGAGCGTGCAGTCACCTCCACTTTGGTCGATGTCGAAGCAAAGTACTCCCGGGTTCTCGAAGAGAAAATTCTTCTCGAGCACGAGCTTCTCGACAAAGCTAGCATTGAGGAGGAATGTCAACGGTTAAAGGACGAATTACGAGGTACGTTGGATGGACTTTGTTTACCCGAGTAACTAACACCGGTGAAGATGCCGGAGTCGAAATATCCATCCTCAAGGACCAGCTCTCAACCGCTCGCTCTCGCCTGCCCAGCATCCATTCAGAATCATCCGCTTCTTCAGTACCCTCATCCTCCCTCCCTTTCTCATCCCCTCCATCAACCGAAGAAGAAAGCCTGTTAAGCACTCCGCCGCCACCCGATTTCAATCTGTCCGAGCTTTCGACCGACAAGTCCTCAGTTTCCACGCCTTCCCGTCCTCCATCGACTTCTTTCAGCTCTACTTCCGGCCAGTCCACCTTGCTCCAACGAGCTGGCTTCCAGCCAAGCAAATTCTCCGTCTCGATGTCCACACCTCCTGTGGCCCGCTCCAGCACATTGCCCACATTTTCAGCATCACGTAACCTAACCCCACGAACACCCATACCTCGGCCCAACCTTGCCACATCCACTTCGATAACGACAACTTCCGCCATTCCCATCACGGCATCGAAGAGCAGAGGGGTCCAAATGGTATCCGAAATGCGTGCACGTGTTAGGAATCTGGAACAAAGGATCCACACCCGTGTTCCTCGGCTACGCATGGGCAGCAATGCAGGCAGGCAAGGTGCAAATCCCTTGACATTGTCCACAGTCACCCCATCTTCGAGTAACACGATGGGGTTGACTGTATCCAGGGGCGCTGCTCAACGAACAACTCCCTTTGACAGCAAGCTTGCCAGACCCAACTTCCAACGACATGGCACAGATGCCTCGCCACCGAAGAGCGGCGCGACAACCCCTGACCCCAATGCGTCAGGGTGGGTTCTTATCATGGACGACACTCCTTCCCCTGCGAAGGACACAGAGAAAGAACGAAGACGGGTGTCTAGTCCCTCTGTCCCAAGTTCCTTCCGCAGCGGAATTCCTACCTCAGCATCATCCCCTACGTTTTCCAGACCTAGTCCTCTCCCTCAGAGCATGACGCACAACCGCAGACCACAATCTCGCCTTTCCGGCGAAAGTCAAAGTACCACAGCCACCATTAGCACCATCCCTACGCCATCCTCTCGCCCTGCTACACCCACGTTTTTACCAGTACCTACCTCTAGCATGTACGCCAGTGGAACCATTTCGGGCATCAGCTTGAAGCGTTCGACTGGGCCGGGAGTATTTGCCAAAAGCCAGCAAAAACGTGGTTCGATTGGGTCCAGCAATACTGGTTCACCGACATCGTCTGAGAACGAAAGTCGCCCTCGCGAGCGTCCTGCATCTTACAACAGCAAGCTGGACCGTCAAACCGTCAAGTCTATTCCCCATTTTTCACCTCCGGACGCAAACGTGACAATTCGTGCCTCCTCGAGAATACCTTCCTCCGCGGCGTCTACATTAAGCCTGACGCAGAGCAGGATCGGACGGCCAGCAGGCGTAACAAGTGGACGCCGAAGCGTTGGTCTAGATCCTCCTATTGAAGATGATGGCGGCTTCTTAGAACCTGGAGTTGACAAGAGGAATAGGTCGGGGAGCACAACGTTGAGCCTTGGACGATAAAACATGAGTATGAACGCCATGATTCAATTTCTATCTCAAGAGGTTGGTTACACCCTTTACTCACACTGCTCCTGCGAACAGCATAGCCATATTTCGATTGATACCATCCTGGTTTCTCTTTATGTTTGCATCTGGTCTCAAGGACCGAGTTCAACGCCATTTTGCTAATCCCACTTGGATGGTCACGCCTCTGCACCCAAGTACCCTTTGTCATGCATTCTACGACTTTATGACCAACTCGAATGTTACCACTTTTTGGCAGAACAGAATTCTTCACTGCCAACTTTTCGTCCTTAGCTGCTTTCTCCTTTAGTGTTGTTCCTGGCAAGACTATGATAGTTCGCTGTTTTATATTCTGCAAAGAGCTCATTTATTGTGTAACATAATATCTCGTAGTGGACGGTGTCTTCATGAGCCCCACCACAATATGTTCCGTGCATGAGGTCGGAGGACCAACAATAAAATGACTACATATGCCTTAATGAGACTTTCCAGACGAGATATACCTTCAGATTGTAAAACTTGTTCCCGATGGGTCCAAGCAAGTCTTGGGAGCGTTGCTGCGACAGCCCGAGCACTAAGCGATTACGGTATTTCTAACATATCTTTGACCACCCGTGGATGAAATTTGAAAGGACTTAGGAATAGCAAAAGGAACAAGAGTGCTTTGTCAATCCATGCAATCCCTTCAATATTTCCTGAGCTCTCATACCAGGACAGTTATTCCTCTATACAGCTTTCTGGAACCAGTCCAGGGGAGAAATGCCCTCGCTTTCGAGGCAATGAACAAAGACAATCTACAAGTCTATGGGACCTCTAAGTGCAAACTGCGCCGATGCAAATACCAACTCGTCCCGCTAAAGTGAATCGTGTGAGATATAATAAATAATCCAGATGAATGAATTAGTTTTCAATTGCCTTGGTGGATTCATCGCAAAGAAGAGTAGATGTCGTCCAGACGCTGCCGGTAAGTTTCTTCGACCGCTTGCCGTCTGATGTTCCCTTTCGTCACGGTCCTAGGGAGTGATTTGAACGGCACTACGATGATCAACTCGGGCGACGTGATGCGCTCATGTAGATACCGTCGGCTGTGGAACGCCCGCGTCCTACGAATGATCTCTCTCTTCAGTTTCTTCTCATCTACACCTGTGCCAGGTTC